>VXBW01002134.1:1269988-1366191 GCA_013400375.1 Thinocorus orbignyianus
TGCTATCGCCCCTTTGCGCCCCAGAACCTGCTGTCATCACTCCGCTTCAGAGTTAACGACCCTCCCCGCGCCCTTGGCACTCGGGAGCGCAGCGCCCGGCGGCGCAGAGCACTCCTAACGCTCCAGAGCACGGGTGTTAATAAAAAACCAGTGCTCCAGACGAGCAGAGATGGGATTCTGCAGCCCCTGAAGGGACGCACATGTTGCAGCCTTCACTGTATGGGTAGGGGAGGGTGTGTGTGTGTATTTACTGGCAAATCTGCTCTAGTGAGAGGTGTCCCTGCACATGGCAGGGGGGTTGGAACTTGGTGATCTTTAAGGTCCTTTCCAACTCTAGCCATTCTATGATTCTATGAAAGGCAGGGAGCAAGCAGCCTGGGTTCCTGCTGGGCTTCTCTTCCCCTCAGCAGGGAGAAGAGATTTAGTTCCCAAACACGAGCAGCGTGCAGGAAAATAACAGCCATGTGAAATATATGTACAGCCTGAGATGCTGCGATGGGACACAAAGTACCTGTTAACACCCGTTGAGCTCATGGTCCTCCCAGAGGTACAGGTGGACCACCAGGAGCCGTGGGACCAGGAGCTGTGGGGCAGCCCATGCATCATCAGGCTGCATTTATCATGTACACGACACGCCACGGAGGGACCCACGGGGCCAAACAGCCAGCCCATACCCCTGGGGGTTTGCAATCAAAGAGCACATCTGGCTCAAGGCAGAGCAAAATTGAAACTTGGGGAGAAGGGGGAGCACCCAACACGCTTTGCGGAGCACAGGGGTCCTCCGAAACGTGTCCCCCGTGGGGAAGGAGCAGCTTCACCATTAGCATTTCACAGCTTCGCCCTGTGGTTGTGGTTGTTTGCAGGATCCTGTCATCTCCTTCTCCTCCTTCCCTGCCTCTTTGTTCCTTTGCCTTGCTGCCTCACAGCTGGTTAAAACTGTAACGCTTTGATAATTTTTTTTTCATTTAATCAGTTCTCATTTTTGTCAATTTTTCACTTGTGTCTTCCTCTCCTAAGGAGTGAAATGAGGCTGGGAGCTGTGTGGCTGCCTTTTGAACAGTCTCAGGCAAAAAAGTTTCAGGGAGATTTTCACTCTTTTCTCCCATAAATGCTGGGCTTTCTTAAAATAAGAATTATATATATATCTCCAACAATGCCAAACCCAGGGAATTTTATCACAGAGAAAAATTTCTTTTTCACAGGCTTTTTTTCATGTCAGTGAGAAAATATTGATATCCCTCCCAGCTCCGTTTTCCTGTGGTTGCTATTTTTACCCTTCCAAAACCCTCCATCTTCCCTTCATCGCTCCCTTCTGCCAAATTTCCTCATCATTTTCCTTCTCGGTTTCTCTCCCAGTTTCCAGCTCATACAGTGGTGCGCGAATATGTTGGAAACTCTCGGGGGAGGAGGCGATCTCTTCAGATACACACCCATTTCATCACAGGGTGGGCGACTGGTTGCAGATCCGGGTCTGACCTGATATTAAAACATCCCTACCTATAAGCTGTATCTAATATCAGATACAGTAATATCAGGGGTTCTGAGTTACTGTTATTTCTACTGAAGGTCAACAGGATTTCAGGGAATGAGCATCATGCAAGTGAGGGCCTGGTATTCTCCAGCATTTTTGGTGTCTTGCATAAGATTCAGAATATTTAAAACTCCAATTAAAACTGCTTAAATAAAAGCATTATTGGATACAGGTCTTATAACAAGACTCAGCGTGCTGTGGGAAAAGCTTTAAAGGTGACCTGCAAATCCTTCTTAATTGCCTTGTTGTTGCAAGAGATGCTGTGTGCCCTCAATTACAGGGCTGGTGAGGACATCTGCTATAAGTTTAAAACAGCAAAAGTAAGTCAAAGTTGGAGGGTAAATTCCTCGGAGGTGTGGCTGTGCTGAATCACAGCTCCAGGCTTCTGATGAAGAGGCAGGTCCTAATCAGCTTCTTAAAACAAGACGAGTTGGTTCCCTCCCTTGATCCCAAGCTGTCCATGGGGCCACTAAAGTTGCCTGCTGCCCTGTACGGCTTGTGTCCTCCAGCCTTTTTTCAGTAGATGCTGCTGACACTGGTGGGTGACTCCTCAATACATGAGGAAAAGGCAAGGAAAGCTTTGAGCATCAGGACTTGGACTAGAGTGCCCGAAGGGAGAGGGAAGATGAGGGCTCAGCCTGGGGGTGCAGAAGATGCAGGTAAGAGGGCTGCTCAGTGCTTCTGCCTTGGTATGGCTGGAGGGGGATCTGGGGAAATCACTTACACCTAGAGCTATAAAAACATTCAGACACCAAAGACCCCAACGGAGTCAGGTCCTTAATGAATCCTAGGCATCTAAATACCTCCTGGGGACAGCAGTTTCCCTCTGGCCCATGACATCCAGGACAAATGGAGTCAGGAGTACTCAATCCACATTTTAGGGATGCTCAGATGCTGCATGTACATAAGGAAACAGCCAGGCCAGAACATCATCTCTAAGATGTGTTTAGGAAAGGGAGGGGAGACATTATCTCACTGGCCTGAACGCTCCTCATCTCTTTCCTCCCCCAGAAAAGCTGCCAAGAGTAAAGATCTTTCAGGAAATAAACTCCCACTCCCTTGTTCTCACCATGTTCAAAGGGGATGATGCACACATCCTGGCATGGCTGGGCAGGCAGGGGACAGCAACACAGCTCCAGCCCTACCTGTGCTACCACGAGAGGTACTATCAAAAGGGGGTTTTATATTTTTGCTTTTATGAACATGTAGATCATCCTCGTGAGAGCAAACAGACTCAGGTTGGAGGTGGGGGGTGTCAGTTACTGCTGTCAAATAGGCTCAGAAACAGAGACATGGATAATATATGCCAGACAGTTTGTCTGACAAATTATTGTTTCTGCTGTCACTGAAATTATTCCATACATCATCTTCCCCTCCCATTTCTGTTTCAACCAAACCTACCTAGAGATGACACTTCTTCCAGCCTTTCTCATGACTAAACCAGTTTATAACCCAGTTTTGTCTGTTCATGCACCGTGAGAGGGACCCTGCTCCCTTTTGGAGTTATGGATGACTGAGAAGAAGGAAATGGCAGAAATATTCTTTTCTTCCTGCTCTGTGTTGTACCTGATATTACAGAAATTATTTCTGATTAAAATCAGGGAGCCTGGGGACAGGTAAAACACAGCTCCTGTGTTAGTTCCAACTAAGGGGGTAGGTAGTACACGGGCAGGAAAGCAGCCCTGGCCACAGGGGCTTCTTGCTCAGATAAGTGCACTTCTTCAAGCAAATTCAGCCTCTGGCAGCAGAAGGTGGAAAGAAATTGCTGCAGAGCTGTTCTGCTTGCGCAGTCCCAGGGTACGTGCCCAACCTCACAGCTCTGCCAAGTCGCACCTTGTAGTGTGCCCCACCGCTGCACGTGGAGGAAAGGAGATGCTATGGGGGCTCTGCTTTCCTGGTGACCTCCACCACCTTTGGGATACCAGCTTGAGCAATGGCAGAGGTGAAATCACTAGTGTCCAAGCCCAGTGGGCAGTTCTTACCAGTCAGGAAGAGGAGCTGCAGGTCCACAGCAGTAGCTGGAACCAGGGGATGGGAAGTACATGGACAATTTGTGCCACCAAACATCATGGAATCTCTGCCACCAGCTCTGGCTCAGCTCTTCCGGATGGGAGTTAGCTGGCAGACACAACATTTTGGTGTACAGAGCCAGGAAAGTTTGCTAGTCTTTCCAGGAAAGTGCCCCCAGCTCTTCTATACTGCAAACCATGCCTCATGTTGGGAAATCGGAATACCTGCAGAAAGCTTTTAGCATCCCTCCATCAGCTCTGACATCGCTGTGGTCCAGCCCTGGAGTAAGGCAGAAAGCAGCTATCTTTTTGTCAGCTGGACCCATGTATTTCTCCTCTCTGCAATGTCAAGGTGAATTGGGATGTTAGAGACCGAGTCAGTCCCCTCAGGCTCCTGCCAGCAGCCTGCACAGGTGAATTACAACTCAACATGATCCTGTCTCCGTCTAGAACTCTAAAGGTAATAAACGTCTGACTGTTATTAGGCAGTTATTGTCTGAAGCCTTTCAACAACAAAAGGAGGGCTTAAAAAATGCCTCTAAGTGCCACAGCTGTTGAAGGAGCCTGCTGGGAGCCAGGCATCTATTTTCCTGAACTGTTCTTCCACCAAGCTTCCTTCTTCCTGGGTAAATGTGCCCTCATGAGGGTCTTTTAGGAGGGGAACAATTCAGTGTTTCTGCTCATTTCGGCCTTGAGATTTGCAGGCAGAAAAGAGTGTGCATAAGCCCCAGTTTGAGGTGGGGATATGGAATTTCAATCTGTGCTGTGCATAACAGGAACCCGGGCCGGGATGAATCATACTATGTTACTTCAGTTTTAAATTTTTTTTGCACTGCGTAGGTTTTTCTAGGGCATATTCCATCAGACACATACTGGTCAAATTCACTTTAAGCGTTTATTACACTGTTAGTCTGTGGTACACACACTTCAGATGTCAGAAGCAGTAACAAAGTGGGTTTAGCAACTTAACAAACCCCTTCATCATTTCTGTGGATGGCCATACATTTTCTGAGTGCTCTTTATCACAGCCATTTGACTACTATTTTTTTTTTTGTTAAAGTTGTCAGTTCTGAGGTATTTTGATTAAAGCCACACTGAGTAATTTCACCTTTTTTCCTTCATCAATACAGTAATTTGTAAATATCTTAGGATATTTTTTTTCTTGTCCTCCTACCCAGGAATGCAAATGGTCATTATGTACTCCCCAAGGTATCTCCAAATAACCCTTCTCCTTTTAACCTTAGGATTTTATTGTGTTAGTTGCTAGGTAACTGACTAAGATTTATAGCCATCTATTGTTAATTTTGAAGGCAGTCTTCAATTTCCCCGTAAATAGCATTTGGGAGTTGGAGTCCACACCAATAAAAACTTGCAGCCCAGTCCCACTCCATGGAGAGGAACACCTGCTATGAAACACGGAGCCAAGTGGATACAAAAAGCTTATCCTTCCCCCCGAAAAAGGGGCTCAGTGTCTTTATAACTGGGAAGGCTGAACACCACTGGGGTGCTGGAGGTACCCTGGGCTCCCCCGGCCTCTGGTGCTGGCACGGTGATGTCTCAGTGCTGGGACGCAGGCTGTGCCAGGCTCTATGAGCATCCCCACTGCCAACCTGCTCCACTCCTGTTCCTCTTCCAGACCTCTCCTCGTCTTTGCAGGCTGTTACTCACTCCCCAAAATGATAGGGCTGTGGCTTTTTCCCAGAATTGGCTTTCTTTGCTGTCAAGCTCAAGACTCCTCAGGGGCACAGCCCCTACCTCACCTCTCTTTGAGGAGAGGTGGGTGGTAGATGGCCCTGGTTCATGCAGTTCCTTAATGCTTTGCAATTTGAGGCTAAACACAGCAATCAAGTGGGGCTCTGCCAATTTGCACAAAACCTCCTTGCACTATAGCAACAAGTCATTTTCTCCTATCTCTCCCTCCCTCCCTCCCTCCCTCGAGCTCTCTTGCGATCCAGCAGAATTATTTGCTTTATGCAGTAAATTCACGCTCCTTCCATGCTGCTTTTACTTTTCTGGACCGCTCCTGAAGATAAGAAAAATCAAATCCGTCTGGGGAAACTTGCAGAGAGGTGAATGTCAGCAACCGAGGCAGGAGGTGGGCTGTTGGGAGCGAAGCCATCCTGCCTTTCGCTTCCAACTGCTCTGGAAGCGTCACAGATGTTGTTCAGTCCCTCACATTAATCATGCACTTGCCATCCCACAGGTAGAAAAGCCCTTTAATTTTTAAAAACATTTTTTTAAAGCTGCTTTATTGTCTCTTCTCATTAAGGGAAAAGAAAATGGCCTTTTCTTCCCGTTTCACAGGATTGAGACCTGCTGATAAATAGGGGTGAGATACCTGAGAAAAGCAGACTGCCAGTGGTTGTGGTGGGGCAGTAGCTCAAATCAGGCAGAAGTTAGGGAGCTCCTCTAAGGGAAAATTCAAAAAACTACATCTATGATCCCTGAGATGACAGAAATAGTTTTTCTTCTGGCCACATTTTTTTTCAGGTTTTATATTTGTGCTATTTTTACCTGCTGGAGATACTGGTTCTTTGGCCAAGACAAACAGCCCAAGGCCTACTAAACCTTCCAATATTCCCAATTTAAATGCTTCCGTACATTTAGGCTCTTGAAAGGCCATTAGGAATGATCAAATGGGGAAAAGCCATTAGTGAAGTCTGAATGCAAGTCGTACCTGGAAAGCTTCACCTGCCACTTGCACAATGTGGAGGAAAGCTGCTGAAGAAAAGGATATTATCAGATTATCTTGGGCACCTAAGGAAGGCAGCCTCTCCCGGGGTGGGTGGGCAGCTCCCAGGGGTTATTCCAGGTGAGCCGCGCACCAGCACAAGGCACACCCTCTGTTTCTTCAACCTAGAGCAGTAAAGCGTTAGATGTTGAGAAGAGTTGTTAGAAGGACTTGAAGGTACCCCACTTTGTGCAATTCAGTGAGCAGAATTTAGGAACAGCTCTAAAAACCAAAAAGATATATCTGAAGGGCAGCATCTCTATGTTGGGGTTGTTCAGCCTGGAGAAAAGGAGGCTGAGGAGAGACCTGCTCGCTTTCTACAACTACCGGAAAGGAAGCTATAGAGAGGTGGGAGTTGGTCTCTCTTCCCAAATAGCAGGCAATAGGACAAGAGGAAACAGCTTCAAGTTGTGCCAGAGGAGGTTTAGATATTAGGAAAAATTTCTTCACCAAAAGAGTTATCAAACATTGGAATAGGCTGCCCAGGGAAGTGCTAGAGTCACCATCCCTGGATGTATTTAAAAGACATGTAGAAGTGGTGCTGAGGGACATGGTTTGGTGGCAACTTGGCAGTGCTACCTTAACAGTTGGACTTTAAGACTTTAAAGCTCTCTTCCAACCATGATTCTGTGATTCTGTTCCATGATTTGCGTCACCTGGATGGGGACAAAAACTCAAGCAGGAGTCAGCAGGGGGGTCTGATCTAATGCCCTTGGCTGAGGTCTCCTTAGATCATCTGTGCCACTAATCCAGGCGGGTTGTCCCCTGAGACACCTGGATTTGAAGAGACTTGGTCTGCTTAGGGATCCCCTGGGATGGGAGCAGCAAAGGAGAGAGGAAGACAGCGAAGTCTTTCAGCAGCTGAGCCCCAGCACAGATGGGAAGAAAGGCCGCTGGCTTCTGCTCTCACCAGGCAAGGCTTCGACTCACCGTGTTATTCCAGGAAGCAAACTTCCATGGATAGTGCTGAGCTGCTCCTTCCAGCAGCCTGGCCAGTGCCGTATGCGGTTTATTATTTCAGAGCTCAGTTATTTGCCGCTTCAGCTAATGCGGGTACGTTTTATCTGTAGCTGCATTTTCTCAAGCAGGGCTAGATTGCCACCAGTGGGGACATGTCTATTCTAGCCAAGCTCCGGCAAGGTGCCAGCCTCAGGGGCAAGTGCACGGTTGCACACTCCCAGCACCGCAAATCCAACCCTTGCTCCAAAGGGGCTGCTCAAACCTGAGAGGACTTAATCAGGGGAGCCTGAGCCATTCCATGAGGCCAGAGCTCCAGCCTCTGGCAGCATCTGGTACCTGCTTGAGCCCTTCACTCTCGCCTACCCAGGGTGTTTGGGGGGGATTACACAGGAATGGGAGTAAATAAGCCCCCGCTCATATTTACCCATCACGAAGACCTTTCCAACAGGTTTGCCTGCACGGCGGCTCACCTGGACACGTTGGCTCTTGTCAGTTCACAGGGAGCCATCCCTGCTTCCCTGCTACCGTGAGTGGGAGCAATTAAAGCATTTTCACAGCAATATACTGCTTTCTGCGTGGAGGCGGAGACTGGGGGGGAAGGCAGGCTGTAAACTGTGAATAGCTTCAAAGAGAAAGGTCAGCAAGGCAGTGAGGATGGATTAGTAAAGGACAATGCAGCAAAGACCTGATTAATTTAATTGCTCATCTGAAATGTAGTCACAGATTAAAGAAGGATGAAGAAATTATAAGCATATGAATGGAGCCAAGTAATGATTTTAAGGGAGAAAAAAAATGCAGAGCCCTGCCTCCCCCTCCACTCTCTGCCCTGTGTACAAAGGGGTTTGTATTCAGGGATTACTCCAGAATTCTGGATCTTCTCCTCACATCATCTTCTCAGGGATGGAGACACCAACTACCAGCAAACATTCAAGTAGCTGCAGTTTGATATCACTGCGGGCAGCTCAGATTGAGCAGGAGTGTTAAAGCTTGGTTATGTGCCTGAGCCTGTGAGATGTAACGTGGAAACCATTTGGGCTCTGACACTCCCAGCAGAGCTGAGGTTTTCCTGGTGGAACTGGACTGATGGGCATGACCTCAGCCTCTGTGCTTCATATCCAGCCACTGCCTCGAACGACCTCAATCAGCTTCAGAAAGAAAAAATGTATTTCTACCTTCCCTCGGCTTCAAATGGTATCTAAGATCTCCCTGTACTTACAGTCATGTATCATGTATCCAAACACTTCAGACATAATATTTATAACTAGAGAGAGGCAGAAGTCATTTAACAGAAAATTTCACAGGTTTGTTGTGTTTGTATTTTTTTTCTAATTGGAACAAACAAACCAAAAAACCCTCAAGAAATAAAGTATAAAAGCATATGGGTTAGGTCAAAACACTTATTCTTTTCTCATTTTGATTTTTCAGAAACTGTGCCTTATGTTTGGTAATATAAAATAGCTGAAAAATTAAGCCAACTTTGAAGTGGAAACTCAGGCTCTTCTGTGAAGGCCAAAAATAACTTCTTAACATTCTTCATCTCGCTATTGCAAAGAGAGGTCAGAAACTTGTCAACTAAATCTGCTTCTGGAAGGCTACAATTCCAATGGCCTGGATTACTCCAGTGCAGGCAAAAATACTTGGAAGATACTGGAGTGAGACTGACAGGCACCATTTCTGGCCACTGGTTCCTTCCCCCTGCACAACGCAATCTGGAGAGCTGCCTCCAGGAATTTGTACGGCAAAGGGACTCATCCCCTCCCCCACTGAATGACCAACAGCTACTAAGGTTAGTGACTTCTGGGTGATCTTGAACGTTTTTCTTAAAAAGACTTGATTTGAAGAGCTCTCAATTTGAAGAGCTCAAGTGATAGGAGAACTTACCACGTAGGCTGAGCTGCTCCAACTGTTAAGGACTCCTGGGCTGGGTTGAATTTCTGTGCCTCTGCCTGGTAGGTGGGAGAACTGTCTCTCCTTGATGCTGCTCCCCCGGCAGAAATGCTTTCTCTAAGTCAACCCTCAATCATCTCTTTGGGAAGAGGAGTTGTGTTGGAAAGACGCTCTAGACCAGGTCTGGAAGTGGAAAATTGTCTTTCCCGCCCAGACTGCCTTCCTTGGTCTTTTCTGCCTCTCCCTATTTTTCAGTACACTTTTCAAAGCCTGGATAGGCAGGAAAAGCAGGTTTTCTAGCAAATGCCCTGATTCTTAAATCATTGACTAGCTCATTGAGAAGTGAATTTCCAACAGCTTTCAACAAAATGCATTTTAATTTCCTATAGAGGAAAAAAATGCCGATTATTGGGGCAGAAAAGAATGTTGAAGAGATGAAGTGATCACCTCTGTCTCTGGAGCATTTAGCCCTGATATGCTGTATAACAGGACTGAAGAAAAGCGCTGTAATTTTCATAGACTTAAGCATCAAAAGTATTAAAATGACCCTTTCATTATACATGGCTGGAAGTTAAATATGATTCAGGGGCTGTGCACAGACCCCTTGTTGCCTTAATTCTACAGCAGCCCACGTTAATGTCTTTATAATCATTTGTTAAGGATGAGAGATAGGAAGGAAAGACATCTTTAAGATTTAAACTAAGAATCAAGCTTTTGAAATACCGCATGTTCTGTTTTCTGCATCTGACAGTGTTTCAGACAGTATGAGAAAGGTAAAATTAAAAGCACAGAAGCTGAGAAGGGCTGGAGCTGCCAGCACTGAGAGATCTGCTGTATTTTTGGAGACAAAGCAAGGGGAACACACCAAGGAGGACAGCAAAATGTAACTTCTTCACTCTTACCTGCAGCCTCTGGGGCAGGGGCGATGTAAGACTCTCGCTGCAGCTTGTCACTTGGTTGTCCTCCTGGGAGCCGGTCCCCATTTTTGTTTCTTTTAACCCAGATTTCTTCTACCTGAATTTTCTTGATTATTGGTACTTTTTTTCCCTCCCAAACTTAGAAAAGTTTATTTTTTTTTTATTTTCAGATTTCTTTGGACAGCATGACTAGCTGTGTGGTCCAGGTCCAGTATCCCAGCTCATGCTTCAAAAACCATTTGCATGCTGAACTGTTTGTCTCCCTTATTGACCCTGAGCAAGGGATGTCCCCTGGTGCATGAATGCCAGCACCAGATGGTCACCAGGCATGGTGATGTGCTCTGAGATGTGCTCTGGTGTGTTTTGTACCTTAGGGCACCTCTCTCCTGGACAGAAATTGAGGAGCATCAGTCCATCTGACCAGCAGGACACAAGTCGTGCGGTCACCACTCGCCAAGGTGGTCCCTGGTCCACAGACTGCTGTGGGCTTGGGGCAGGGCTCCATGTAAACAACATTATTGCCTTTCCTCCTTCCCTTTGCATAGGACAAGGAACCCAAAGCTTGGAAATAAACACCAGCACAAAAAGTAACGTTTACCATTCAATGTATTATTCCCTTGTGTACAAAGTATTTTGCCTCTATAATAGCACACAGGTATTGAAATACGATGGCAAATGCAGAAAGACCATACAAACATGTCTTATGGGTCTTTTAATTTCCTTTTGAGTATAAGCAGAAAGAAAAGAAACACTGTACAGGAAAGTGCTTGCAAAAATAACCCCAGTTTGTAGAAAAATAATGGCATTGATATACAAAACCCAGAGTTGTTTCCTGAACAAGAAATGTCTAATGTCTCTGGTCCATAAAGCCTGTTCCTATTTAATGAAGCCCATTAATGAACCACAGGATCAGTGCTCTGTCAGTTTTTTTTCCCTTATAGTTTATTCAATATTTTTTTTTAGGTTTCTCTTGCTCTGTTAATAGCTGCTATGAAACTATATTGTAGAAATGAACTTGTACAGGTCAAAATAATATTTCTTTTTATAAATAGCTATTCACTTCATTAGAGAAAATATAATAAGCCTGTACTTTCTAAGCACCACTGTTTCTTTCTAAACTTCATAGTGCAATTTTCCCTTTTCCCCTACAGAAGTTATACATAAGCAATTATCATTAAAAAAATCACTATTCCATTACTACTCCTTTCCCCTTTCCCTTTTTCCTCTTTCTCATTCCCTTTTCCCCTTTCCCTTTTTCCCTTTTCTTTCACCTTTGAAATAGTATTTTTGGCATTTTTCTCAGAATGGTAGAATTTATTCTTGTTATGCAAAGACACACAACATAGGTGAAAAAACAGTCTTTCTAAGATATGATCCTGTCTACTTATGTGCTATTAAGCCAAAAAACTCAAATTACGGGTACGAGTCTCATTCTTTTCTCTAAGTCTGAATATGAGTAAAAGCAGCGGAGGCACACACAGAGTAAGTGTAGAGCACCAGTTCTCGAGCTGCTGGGCTGTAGGGCAGCCCTGCTTGCCTACGAGACATCCTCCAGCTGACGTGATGTGTTGGTCCCTGGCTGTTCGGGCTGGGAGGTTTCACCCTGCCCACTGGACACAGCCCAGCACACACCCCGGTAATGAACCCAGGGGTCGGATCGTTTATCACTATTGATCCGGTGGCTGTTTTGTTACAGTCTGGTTACACGTCCTTCGGGGAGACTCGCAGGAGATCCTGAGGTTGAGTTTTTTTGTTAACTGTTGGCATTCAAAACTGCAAGACTTATCTGAAAATAGCAGGCAAACCTCTTTAGTTTCCCAAACTGCTGGCGATTTTGTGCTGAAAAGCTTCCTTTCCTTGTACTTTGTGCTCCTGGCTACCCTGATATGTAAGGCGAAAGGGCAGCATCTTCCTATTGCTAAGTAAAATCGTGGAGAAAGAGATAAGGGACATAGTCATAGACTACAAAAATAATCTGGTCACATCACCCCCGTTCAAACGTGCTACGAAGCTCTGCGAAGATGTGGCGGGGCACAAGCGGTGGGCTATGTACAGGTGGGAGCCATCGCACAGCCGCCTTTGGCATCTATGGGAGATGTCTCCTCAATTTATATATATATATCTATCTATATATCTATATTAAAAAAAAAAGCCAATGCTAAAGGTCTGGTTGTACACGGGATGGCGGATAGGCAAGGAGCGCAGATGCCTTACCAGGAAGATCTGAAGCAACACAGAAGTAGGCGTAAAGCAGCCTGTTTTTGAAGGGGGGAGGGGGAGGGCAGAGTTATCTACAAGTACAGAGTGATCTTGTTGAAACCAGGCAGAGCCGGCGCTGAAGCCTCCCCTTGCAGATGGTCTGTGAGTGAGTAGGAAGCTGGGGAAACGCTGCAGGTGCCCACAACAGAGTCCCTCCCAGCCAAGAGGAAGGGGTGGCTTGGCTGGGGATGCTGTCCCCATCCCCTGCTGCAGCCCCCGCCGTCCCCACCAGCAGGGATAACGCGGCAGGGATGCTTTTGGCTTGGCGTGAGGGTTTTGGTGAAGGCGGCCGTAAGAAACTGCAGCGCTTCTCAGTGCACAGCCCAGGGAAACATATGGGCTGATCAGCCTGTCTGGGATGAGTTAATACCCCGCTTCCAGATGGAGCCAGGAAGCACAGAGGCACATGCAATCAGGAGACAAATACATGTTTTTTTTCTAAAGCGAGTTTGCCTCAGAGCCCTACAAAAATAAGGGGCTTGAGCTGAAGATTCATCTGCAGGAATTTTCCTAAACCGGGGGTAATCTTAATTGATTTTGAATTTTTTTTCTGCTTTCTTCCCTTTTTCACTGATAAAGGCACTGGATTAAGTAAAACTACAGAGCATTAATAAATATCACGTTAGCACCAAACCAGTGCTTTTAGCACTGGCCACAGAGGTCATGTGAAATTCAAAACATACCTAAAAAGATAAAGATTGCTAATGCAACTAGCACTGTATTCATTGTCATGTTTTCCTTGAGTGCTGTCGGCCTAATCCCTAAAATAAAATTTAAGCACATCTTGTCTATGTTCCTTACATAAAGACAGATTGAAATGCCAAAAATACCCCTATGCAGATTGTGTAGCACCGTAGAGGGCCAAAGCAGCCCGTAACTGAAGGAAAATTATCGATTGAAAGTAAACAACTGAATACAGTGACAATAAAGTATCACTTGTCATAATGCTACATATAATGTAGAGTACGCAAAATGCAGTGGTTTGACTGCAAGTTTTAACAATAAAACATAAAAATAGTAAAAGCAGCCTTAATATAATGATTTTACGTACAAAAATATTAAATCAAAATAAATAATTCCAAACATAAATATTATACTGTACATTAAGAATATGCGATCTATATACACACATAAACAGATTAAAAAAGTGGAAGGCAGAGGTATTGCATCGCTATCCTTCATCTGTCTCCTCTCCGCTGGCAGCTCTTGGAGAACCTGGGAAACAGAGACCAGTGGCACATTAGAGTCAGATCATCCTCTTCACCTCTGAAACCTGTAACTAGAGAGATTGGCACAAAAGTGGAGCCAAAGAGCGTGTTGCCAGTTGACGGTGTTATACTCATCAGGGTTACTGGGGGAAGCCAGGATTTGGGAGCCCAGGATCCCAGTGCTCCCCAGATGCTGCATGGGAGGAATGGGTGGCTGTCACCAATGACACTCAATGGCAAGTGCTTTTACAAGCATGGCCTGATCTGCTCCTTCAGGACATTTTGGGGAAGATTTCCCCAGCAGAAGCAGCTGGGAACTCACCATTGCTATAACATCTGAACGTCAAGGCCTGTTCCAGATGACGGAGTACACTTCCCGCAGTAACCACCGCATTTTCCTACTACTTTGGTACCATCCTGCAGGCAAAATCAGAAATTGCAGCTCACATAAGGGCTCAGGAATTCCATGCTGTGAAAGGGCCAGATCTGGGATATTCTAGCCAGGATTTTTAATAGAAAATGTCTTGGAAGGAAAACAAATGATGCCTAAATGAATCTACAAAATCATCTTTATATTTAAATGTATGCAAATGCAATTCCCTTTAGTGCTACCAGGTCAGATGGTGAACACAAATAAGAAAGGGTAGTTTTGATTTAGTGCATTGAAAGATGCCCAAGGAGAAGGCCATTTGGAGGGAGATCTCAAGGGTATATGCTTTCTCCAATTTGCCCCACGGTGAATAACTGTAATGAGTGGAAAACTTGGCTTGCACAAGAGCAAAAACCCATCTAGACAACAACAGCTCCTCAGTTGTGCCTGAGCATGTGAAGAGCACAGGAAGGATGTTTGTTGGCAGCACCAAGAAATATCCATTTGAAAGGGAAAGGCCTGAAGTGGCTCCAGAGCCAAGACAAAGGAAAAGGATAGAGTGAAGCCCTTGCTAAAGTGCCATCCCCTCTCAGCTCTGCATTTCCACAGCAAGAAGAGACAAAGGAAGATGCAGAGTTGTCCAGGGGTTGGCCTGTTCTCCAGGAGAGCCCAGCAAGCGTGGTGCAACACCAGTCTTGAGTTCTGAGAGTTCTGGCCTTCCTTACTGCACCTCTGCAGAGTCTTTCTCCTTTTGGTCATTACAATGGACAGACAGTCCTTGAGGGGAATTCAACCCTCAATTACCAGAAAATTGGACTTAAGTGCAGGACAAGCTTGCACAAAGCATTTATTTTTAAACGAGCTCCATCCTGCCCTTGACACTATTGATCTGTGATTGCAGCAGGCTGCTATCATCTCTTCTCACTATGCCTTTCTTTCTTCTGCTCCTGCAGGCAATTACACCCTTGGAATAGCGCTTGACAGATGCCACCGAGTGATGGAAGTAAGAGTTGCCTCTTAGACCCCCTGTCCCTTAAAGTTTGTTGCCAGCTGTGATGGTGTTGGCTCTCTGCGACCCCAAAGTCATCTGCCTGGGTTTCTCCTTTTTGAAGGGGAGAAGAATTGCAAAGCACCTGCCAGAACTAACAAAGGGGGGCTGTGCTGGTCTCCTTCTACCTGTACTGGAAGATGCTTTGCTGCAGCATTGGCTAACCAGTAGCTTTAATTCTCCTTTAAGAGCCCCAGCACTGATGAGTCTCCTGACTCAGGAGGGTCCCCAGAGCCAAGGAGACCTACAGCAGTACAGGAGAGGATATTTTGCAAATTGCTTTTTGTTAAATTATTACAGTAACCTCCTTAGGAGAGTTTTAACAGGGGCAGTCGAGATAACTTGCATGAAGCAACAGCCAAAAAAGCGATCCCCAGAACCCGGGTGACTCAGGTTTCTCCCAAGAAGATAAACCCAGCCCATTGGGAAGGTCCACGTCCTCCACACTTTATCAGCCACGTTTTGGGAACAACTCTACTCTGAGCACACTCGCCTGGCATCCGGACCCTCTCTGGCAGGTCCAGCTCTGCTTGGCATCCCTGACCCCACGTACCTCAGTCCTTTGCATCTCTGATCCACACTCCCTGCTGGACACCTCAGACAACTAATTAAGGACTTGTCTGCCCCACAGCATGCAGCGTTTGCAACTTCATGGTTAAGCAGGCTCGCTAATTAATTGCAATAGCTTAAATCAAGTTAAACCTGCTAGGGCCCCCCCTTCCCCCTCCATACAATTACGGGAAGCACTTCCTTTCTGATATCAGATATTTTTGTTAGTCTCTACTTGGAAGATGTTGCCACGAAAGACAACATTTAGAAAGTTCTCAAGAGCAAGAATAACCATAATTAAAATGACAACTTACTGGGGATTTCTGAATTTCCGACACTGCATAATTCCCTTGAGAGAGCCACTTTGCCGTTCCCGTTAAGGACAGGCCTGTCCCGTAAAGGTCTATGCTGAAGCGACCCTAAAAAGCAAGCAGACAAGCCTGGTTACCCTGAAATACTGTGCTTTTACCACGGTGTCATTTTTCTAACAGGATTCTGCCAGCAATGTTTTCCATTTTTCCCACTGCTCTGGTAGTGCTTCTTGGTGGTGGCTGCAGGGAAGGAGGGGCTTTATCTTGGGTTTTCACTGCCGGTTCTCGATTTTACACTGCTTTTTTTTTTTCTTGGTTTTACACTGCTTTTTCACACTTTTGCCAGCTGAGGGCATTCTTGGCTTTTCCATGGCAAACTGCAGAGCCTGACGTGCTCCAGCAGCTGATGCGAAAGGTACCCCTGGGACACACTGCAGCTGCTCTCGCTGCTCCCTCCTCAACTGGAGAGGGCACACTTGTCCTGATTTTCCTTATTTTCCACTGGGCTTTTCAGGTTTTTTTTTTTTTGCTTTTCCCCTAGACTTCAGTAAAATCAAAACTCTTTAATTTATTTATTTCTTAAAAACATCTTTCACTTCATTCCAACCTGTCTCAAAATGCACAAAATGGACAGAAAATTAAGGTCTATGTCTGCATCCAATGGAGGTGCCCCCAGCCTTCCCTCTACCTCCAAGGCAGACCCTATTCCTGCGTGTTTCTGGACCCAAGGAGGGATCCTTCAACCACATCCCTGGGCTGACCTGCAGCCCACCACAGCCATGCGGTACCAGATGGCTGCTGGCTTTGCTCCCTGCACTTGCTGCCTTCGGAACATTGATTTTCTGCAAGAAGCAAACTGTCTGGGTCAGGTGGACGGGTATTAACATTCATGAGCCTTCCTGAGGTACGAAGTGAATCCCTAAGCCGCTGAGCTGTGTGGAAAAGTGGCAGCTCTGAAAGTACGCAGAAAAGGAGGAAAGGTTTGCCCCCTGCCATCTGTTGCTGCTACTCCTTACTTTGTGAGTAAGGTCCACCTACCCAAACATACCAGTTAGCACCACTAGGTATGCTGGGGACACAGAGGAAGCTACTTGTAGCACACTAGTAGTCTCCCAAAGACTTTCAAGAAAGCATATTTCTTCCAAGCAACTGGGTTAAACATCCTGAAGCACCTCCCAAACCTACTGAAGGTGTGACTTAGCCTGTGCTTTCATGGCCAGGCACCTCATAATGCTGGGACAGGCTGGATTTGCCCTGATGTGTAGGCACTGCCTTCGTTGCATGATCTTTTTCCAAGCCCTGAAGTGGAGTGAGTGGTGGTCTCACTGGGATGCTGTGAAAATAAGCAACAGGGCATGGGGATGGTGGGGCAGCAGCTGACAGGTACCACTGTGGTCTCTGATGGGTAGGCTCCATCAGCCCAGTGGCAGAAACCCAACCTGTTTCTGCCCTTCAAAGGCTCTCCTCTCCTTCTAGGGCATCTCCCCCCTGAGCTGGCTTGGCAGGAGTTTTGCTGTCTGTCTGCTGCCTTCTCCACCCAGACAGGTTCTCTCACCCACGTTCTTGCACCTTCATTTCAGCAGATATGAGACTGCAGAGCACATGGGCAGGGATCCATGGTATCCCGATGGCCGGATCCACTACTGCTCTCCCTGCCCAGCATTTCTACCAAGCTCTGCCCTGGACACATCCTCCTACCTTTAACTACACATGCAAAGACCAGCCCTTCTCCCACAGATTATTTCTTCCTCCTTTTCTCCTTGACTGTATGAGGTCATGGGGAATGTCCCTCAGTACCAACACTGGTCTGATAATAACCTGGCATTTTCCCATAATGGAAAATGGAGAGACACAGACATGCACAGACAAAAGGAGAAGTTTCCGAGGGCTGAGATGAGAACGCGACGCTCACTGGAGTTTGGCTGATGTGATCAGCAGTAATTAATAGAGAGTCTGAACGTAACAAATGGCACCAATTCCTATGAAATGCTGTTGTCAAATACCTGTGGGCATTTGGCGGCACTGTAGCAGTCCCCAGCAGTGGCGTAAGGAACAGGTCGTCCATCATGTGTCCGTGCAAACTGTAAATCGGTTGCTGTGGAGAACAGTTGGTGAATAACACAGAAAGAAAGATGCAGGGAGAGAGACAAAATAAATGTAAACGTTCTGTTGGCTAACGTTTAAATTCACTAAAGCTGGTTTCAAACATTAATCTTGAAAGTCAGACTTCATCTGTTGGATTTTTAATACTAAATCCCCAATTCATCCCACATGTGACTCCCGGTATGTGAGCACTGAATTTAACAGGGCACTCACACGCTCAACATTTACAGCTCAGTTTAAGTACACTGGTGACTTAGGGCCTAGGTATAAATAACAGCAAAACTTGAACCCATGACTGGGCTTTATGTCTCTGTCAGAAAACACCCCACTTTCAGGAAGGCCATGGGACCTCCTAAATCTCACTTCTCAAAAAAAAGACAAATAGCCATCTCTGCGCTCTCCTGGCTGCCCCAGCCCAGGGGTCTGGCTTTCAAAGGGTATTGGGACATTTTGCTCTGGAGGGATCTGAAGTAATCGAGACTCATTTAGATGGGGATGTGAGATAGCTCCTGCCTGACAGAGGTAGGTGCTCAGCTTCTTTTGAAATTCAAAGGGAGCAGATACCAAATTCCCCAAGGGTGGTTCCTTTGAGATCTTTACCTAGGAGCTTTTACAGACTATTAGTAGCTTTTTACAGATTGATAGACTGGGAGGAATCATGGCTTGAAAATTAAGTGATAAAAACCCCCTATCAGATAAAGAGTCACTTTACAGGGAAGGATTTTGATTTGCTGAAAAAATCTCTGCTATTTACTGAATGAACCCCCAACAATATGTTGTATTTTTAAGACATTTGCTGGAAACTGATAGCATCCCTGGAGTCAAGGAGACTGAAACCGTAACCCTATGGGATGCTGTGGGCTGTCGGGCAGCAGGATGGCTCCCAGCTCCGGTGGATGACAGGACGGACAGGGTATCACTTATACTGCATGGCTGTAGTCCCTCCCTTGTAAATCCAGGGCCCCAGCACCATCACTCCTCACACAAGTTATTTCCCCATGGTCTGGCTCTGCCAGGAGTCTCCTCCACCCTGGCCCTGAGGGAACAGCATCCCCAACCCCAGCAGAGACCCTGCTCTGGGATTTCCTGACACATCTGTGTGTAAAACGGGGTCCAGCTCCTCTCTGGTTTAGCTTTCTGTCTGAGTCCAGTCTGAAAATAGGAGATCAAATCCTTCAAAATATACACTGGCCTGCCGGGAACACCCAAATATTCATTCTGCATGGCAGATGCACCAGTGACTATCTTAATATTTTCCCATATTACAGAGAAATAGTGTGAGCATCTCTGATGTACCCAAGTTGCAGTCTCTAGGTGCAAAGCAGCCTTTAACAGGAATATTGCTCACTAGAGTACTACTGCTTGTTTGTAGTTACAGCTACATTTCTGTAAAAATAAACATTTTTTTTTTTTAAATGGCAAGGCCCTGTTTTTACTCACTTATTATTTGCATAGTGTTCAGGTCCAGCCTTACTTTGCTGAAGGTGGAAAACCCAGCTGCTGTGTAATCTTTCCTACACTGGCAGTCTTCTCGTCTGCTTCCGTTATACGGACATTCAGTCGGGTTATGCAATCTAAATCAAAAGAAAACCCTTTCTACTCATGACCGGAAAATATTGCCATGGAAAACAAAAATATTGCAAAGCTCGGGATTAAGGGATTTCTTACCTGTATCCATACACTTCTGAAAAATTCTCTGCATCCCCATTTACAAGGGTCACGTATTCCTTTGGACTGTCAGTCTGCATCCCAGAGCAATACACCTGAGAGAGAAAGAAGCAAGATCTTGTCAGGTATCACGTGCAAAGGGATGGCGGAAAAAACTCAGGGTAGAAAATACATGAGTAGAAGAGAAGGGCACGTGCAGGGTCCTCTTGCGCCTTCGGGAAATGCATTAACTATCAGTCTGTTGCTGAAATGCACCTTTAATATCTTTCCTTTGACTTGAAGGAAATATTCGCCATCTTCAGTGACACCTTTGAGATTTTTAACGTCTTTGCAACTCCTTGGCAATTCGCCTGAAACAAAACAGAAATACTTGCAGACACCGAGCAACTGTACATCAAAATTTCTTTTATAACACAGTGAAACATCTAAAGCATCAAAACACCTTGTTTATTTTTAAGAGGTCTCCATAAAGTGCCTCAGTGCTTAGTTGGATGACTCCCAATGCCTGGAACCACCACATATCATAGAATCACAGAATGGTTAGAGTTGGAAGGGACCTTAAAGATCATCAAGTTCCAACCCCCCTGCCATGGGCAGGGACACCTCCCACTGCAGCAGGCTGCTCAAAGCCCCATCCAGCCTGGCCTTGAACACCTCCAGGGATGGGGCAGCCAAAGCTTCTCTGGGCAAGCTGTTCCAGTTTCTGACCACCCTCACAGCAAAGAATTTCTTCCTAATGTCTAATTTAAATCTCCCCTCTTCCAGTTTAAAACCATTACCCCTTGTCCTGTCACTACACTCTCTGACAAAGAGCCCCTCTCCAGCTCTCCTGTAGGCTCCCTTCAGATACTGGAAGGCTGCTCTAAGGTCTCCCTCAAGCCTTCTCTTCTCCAGGCTGAACAGTGCCAGCTCTCTCAGCCTATCTTCATAGGGGAGGTGCTCCATCCCTCTGATCATCTTTGTATTATATATATGTATAATCATATCTCTAGGGGTTTGATGGGAACAAATGCTGAAGCCATGAGAAAGGCAAAGGAAGGTGCAAATCTGCAGACTTACAGTCGTGGACGTTGTGGCACGTCCTCCTCTCTTCAGGTTTCAGATCTGCATGGCACAAGCTGCTGACCTGGTCATTGTTTGTCAAACACTGCACCGACCGGTGCATGACTCCAGCTCCACAGGTGACAGAGCACTGAGAGACAGAAGCAGAGATTCCTGCTTTATCTCAAGGGTTCCTGGGCTCCAGTGGACCAGAGTCAGCCTGTTTCCCTTGTGTCGAGAGACAGCAGCAAAGCCCCCAATCTTGCAGAGTGTTCAAACTTGGTGTTTACACTGTATCTGATCCGAATCCATGAAATTTAACTAGAGGAGCTGAGCAGGACTCTCTGTGTCCATCAAAGGTGATAGTATTTTACATTAAATCTTTTTGAAACTGAGACGTGAGAAGGGTCATGGCACTTTGTAGTCACTGGGTGATGCAGCAGCACAAAGCGAGGAGAAAGGTCGTGCTCTCTGAAATGGATACTCTTTGCAATGAAATGTATTAATGAGTTGGACATTTTGCACTGAAATTCCAAAGGAAAATATCAATTAATTGAGGCTGAGCTCTCTGCTGTAGCTCCTCTGCCCTGACTTGCAGGGAGGATCTGAGGCTTCTTATGGGGCAGGAGGAACTTAGGTTTCAAACGGCTCTGCCATTTACTGTGACAGCTTCCACTCCATTTTGCTTGACTTGACCCTCGTTGCCTTATAAAGGTTTGACAAATTCCTACAAATGCCTGAGCTGGGTTAATAAATCAAATTTATGGGAGAAACATCACATTTCAAAGAATGTCAGAAGCCCGAAGTGAAATGTTATCACCTTAACTAAAATTTGATCTTGTAGTTCAGGCTTAAAAAAAGGCTCAACACAAATAACTTTAGCAGAAGGCAAAGTTCTGTCCCAGCATTGTAAGAAGAAAGAGGGGGAAAATAAAAAAAAAAGAAAAAAGAAAAAAGAAAAATCTTTTTAAGGCTAGAATTACCAGTGCTTGGGTCTATTGGTGGCTCCCAAGTCTTGCTCATACACATGAAGAAGTGGGATCAAGCCCAGCTGCCAACTAACCATCACTCCCTCTACTCTAACACAAGGTAGTTTGAAAGACCCTTGTTTTTTGGCAATGAACCCACTTTCTGAGTAAATATTCATCAGGACCCTCAACACTGCCATGGATTTTGGCTACAATCAGATTTTCATGATGGTGACTCCACTCGTAGCTACTGGGACTCCCCCACACCACAGGGTTCAGTCTGGAGCAGGAGCCCTACGCACACCAGGGTGTTCTTTGTGTTAATGCATGCAGCTCTCAAACATTCCCTTGCCAAACCCTGGGACTGCATCCCCTGCATAAAGCAAAAGACGTTTGTTCCAATTTTTTCAGTTAAAAAACAAAGTTTGCCAAACTTACGCTTCCCCAGTTGCCGACGCGCCAGGACGCCGAGACGGGGCACTCGCCGAGGTAACAGGGCTGGATATTGGGCGGCTGTGTGCCAGGACAGTTGACCGTGTTCTGGTACCCGTACTCGTAGTGGTCCTTCCCAGTGTAAATCTCGCTGCAGGACACCAGGCGCTGCCTGTATCCCTTCCCACACGTGACAGAGCACTGCAGGCAGAGGAAACACCTGTCAGCAATGAATGCTTTGGGAAGGCTGCCTGAAACTGGGAAGAAAAGCCAGCTGACCTGCTTTTAACATAGCAAGCTCCTCTGAGGGATCCCTAGTAATTATTTAAGCCAACCATGAGTAATGTGAGTGGGTACAAGTGGGCTGGCACCTGACACTATCTTTGAGCACCCTCAAAAAGTCCTCCCTGTGCTGCTCCAGGATGCCTGGCTCCAGGTTGGCTGCTGGGCACAAGTTATCTCTCCCCAAGAGGAGAAAGGAGCAGAAGATCCTTGAGAATTCAGAAATTCTTATATTGTTTGGATTTTCTTTTTTTTTTTTTTTCCTTTTTTTTTTTCTACTTCTTTTCCATGGGATGCAGAGAGAAAAAAAATGGTCAAGATTGACCCCGAATTGCAGGTACTTGGCAGCAGCTGGAAGAAAGGGAAGGTTTTCCTTGTAATTAGAGGACAAAGAGTGCTTCTGACCTCCTCACCAAAAGGCTGAATGGGAGCCGGGGTGAACTGAGCTCCAGTTCCACAAGCCCTCACTCACCTCCTCATCTTCATGGACCCAAGTGCTCCCAGAGGGTGATGGGTGGTGGGAGTGGATAGAAGGTGTCTGGGCAATGGAGTAACCAGAGCTCCAGCTTCACAGGCATCCTAATATTTCTCTCAGGAAACTACCCAGGAGACCAGGCTGCTCTGAGAAATTCTCATCTCTCCACATTTCTCCCTCCTGTGCTATCTCAGGTGGTTTGTTTCTCCTCCCCCTCAGTCCTGGCATGTTTTCCTTTTCCCCTTTTCTTGTTCTTTCTTTTTAATCAGTGCTGTGTCAGCAGCTGCCTTGTCATTTCCCTCTGCTGTTCCTCCAAGTGGAAAGTCGCCACAGAAGGAAATGGGCTGAGATTAGCCCAGGTCTTCCCACATGCAGCGCCTGCTGCAAAGAAAACTCATCTATTTTCCATGCCAAGCCCTCTCCCAGCCGTGAGGGCAAACCTGCTGCCTTCGCTCATGCCAGGTGCTCGCTCTTGCCAAAGTTGACACTGAGGAAGGACGTGTCCCCTTGGTCACATCCAAGCTCACTTTTCCCCCAGGATGCTCACCCGGACTCTTGCACAGCTCAGGGAGCCCTGGGGCTTCCCAGGAGAGAATGGGGATGAAATAAAATAAATTAATGAACGGAATGAAATGGCGCAGATCCAAAGAGTGTGCCTGCTGAACGCGATGTGCTTTGGAAGAAAATTGCCTCTAGATATTAGCTAGGACTCTGTGCACCCTGGTGTTTAGTCTTTAATATCCTGGTCTTCTCCCACAGCCCTGCTCCTTTCTCTGCAGCAGGGAAACTGCACACAGAAACAAACCCAAAAATAATAATTAAGCCACGCAGCACTGCCTTGCCACTGTTGATTTGGGTTGCAATATCTCAGCGAGGCCGGTGGCGAGAGAAGGAGATGGAGGCCCGGTGCTGAAGGAGCATGGTCCCTGTGTGGGGATGGGGACTCACCTCCGACCACTCCCCGGTGATCCAGACGTACTCGCAGGGCGGCAGCCCACAGCTCTCGATTTCGGAGGGTCGTTCGCTGGCGTCGCAGTAGCCGCTGTTCTGCACCTGCTTGTTCTCATCCACGCAGACCACCTTGCGGTACCGAGACGCCTCCCCGCATGTCTTCATGCACTGTTTGCAAGAAACAACAGCTCATTTATCCCACCAGCGACTTCAGCAAATTAATCTGCATCTGCACAGTGAGCGAGCCCTCCTCCCAGCAGCCCCAGTGAGCTGATGGCTCGGTACCCCGTGTTGGCATTTCTCATTGGTATCACCTAGGGGACAAATTTAAGACTAGGGCCTTGCTATGCCAGGGGATGTGGGAGCATCCAGTGGCAAATTGCTCCCATCCTCTGGAGGTACCAAGCCAAGTCACAGGGATAGGGAGAGAGAAGAACCCAAGGCAGCAGATATTGGGATAGGGTGGATGTGGGGTCCAGCTGTGATGGGACCAAGAGATGCAGAGGTGGGCATGCTGGGCCAGGAGATGTGGGACAAGGGGGGAAAAAAGGGGCTGACTCCCATCATTTCAGCCCGTAGTGAATACAGCTGCTTGGGGAATGACAACCCAGCCATCCCCCTTCCAAAATACACACCATCAGACCCTTGGCTGTGGCTGGTGTTGGGGGGACCCTCTTCCCTGGTCCCTGCCAGTACGATGTGGGGACACATCTCTGCAACCACTGAAGTGGAGGGGACCCTACAGGTTTATCCTCTTTTAAACACTGCCCTGTCTGATATCAAGAGTAGCCTCTGCTAGCCTAGGGGCTTCTGGAGACTTTAAGGACTCGATTCTTTCTCTGCTCTTCCCGGGAAAACCAAGCCAGCTGCGAGGCCGTGCTCTTGGGAGTGGGTCTGTGCTTGGAGCAAATCTTACAAAACACACATAAAACAAAATAAATCGGCGTAAGAGCAGCTGTCTGGGTAAAACCCCATTTTCTTAAAGTTATTGCCTGTAATAGACTTCTAACGCTTTCAACTAACTGGATTAGCAAGGAGAAAAATGCATGAAAATAATCGTTTTATATAACGTGCAGGAAATGTCTTCCCCTAAGGAAAAGGATAAAACACTCAATCACACCAACCCTATCTGTACAGAAACACCGTTTGAAGTCACCTAGGCTCGGAGGACCGTGCCAGTTTAATCTAGTTAAGAGTCTCACCCTCCAAACATTGTTACCAGCCTCCCCAAAGCAGCTCCTGCTCTCCTACCTGGCCCATAATTAGCAAGATCTTAGTGGGTTCACCTGGTTGTGAAAAACGAGCACTGTCAGAACCAAGATTGAGAATTATGTGAGAATTCTGAAAAAAAGCCAGATGAAGCCATGGCAGGAGGATCAAACTAGGAGAGCTGCAGTGAGCACAACATCATGTTCATCATAAATATTTAGAAACTGAGCAAAGTGGAAGGGGACAAGGAAAGAGAGGCAGCCCCACAAAGCAGCTTTTATTGCGAAGGAATAACTTAAGAGCTCTTAGGCAACAGTCAATATTGCAAAATCCGCAGTCTGCCACAAGACCCCAAGGGCTTCGTGTGCTTTCAACCTTATTTACTCTTTTGCTTTAAGTCCTTGGAGTTGAAGCTTCTTCTAGGTCTGTGCCGAAACACAGCAATCCTATGGGGGCTGGAGGAATTTGCTGAAGTGTGATTTCCCCAGAGAGCAAACAAACTGTCCTGTATTTGCCCTTCTCTGATATCCCCCTATTATATAAGTGAAATCTGACAGGGGGTTATTGCACACAAATAAGACATCACTGATGCTCCATCATCATGTAGCTTCCCTGAGTGGCAACTTTCAGGGGTGGACCCCAACTTTCTTGCTCCCTCCTAACGAGGGACTCCCCAGTGCAGTGAGAGCAGGGCCATGGGATGCTCAGAGCTCTCCTCATATCTGGTTTGGTGTAGGCCAGCCCAGCATGTGGTCACTGGTGCAGGGTGAATCATTCCAGCCCTCTACCCTCACAGTCAACAAGGGCACCTTGCAAGGAGTAGGAAGAAACAACGCTGATTGCATCTCCTCCCTGAATTTTCAAAGTACATTGGCTCATGCTTAATTTTAGGAGGATGAACAATGTCTATGCCATCAACACATCTTCTGACGTTGGCTGTGAAGAGCTACTGAATCAAAAACCCATCCTCATTTAAAATCATTAGTTGCTGATTTGCTAGTCTCAAACACATGCCAGCCTACTTTGGGTTTCTCTGCAAATTATGGTCATATAGACCTGAGCCAGCTCTGTGCATTCTGTCATCATCATTAAATTAATGTTTGATTATTTATATTTTTGGAGATAACTGGCAATCAAAACGATCCTATTGGATTGTTAAATACGGCTCAAAAACAGTGAGACCATCATAAAACAAATCAGAGAGAAACACTGCAAAGGTTCCAATCAGCCACCCCAAGGTTATAAAACATTATTCACATAGAAAGTGGACAGTTCAGCTAGCGCGAAAAGGCTATTTTTCATTTTAATATGGTGATAGATTTTTTATGAAATCTCATGTTCGTGGCTGATCTAACTCTCACATAAAACAGCAGGGCCAGGGGATAACAGCCATTAACAGCAAGAGCTGAAAAACAGGTCAGGCATTTGACAATATTTGTCTCTTTTGCCTCATTTCCTGAATTTTGAACTATTTTTCCTGGCAGTTCAAATTAAGGACCATTTCAAGCGTTTCTGCAACTGTTTTAGAAGAGTAATAATATTAATTAAAAGAACCCCAAAGACATTGCTTTGCAAAAGCATTCATTGCTTGCTTTCTTTTTTTCCCCCTCAACTCACAATCTGACAGAGAGATGAAATGAAACTGCACACCATGAGGACTTCAAACATGCCTTGGGTAACTCTGCAATCCAAATCAGGCAAGGATGGCACAATTTTCGTACAAACAGAAAATGTCAAAGATTCTAGAACTGACTTGAAGCTTCCAGAGCTGCGCATTGTCCTTTCACAGAGGTTCATGTTAAAAAAGCCAACCCTTCTCTCTCCCAAATTTCCTTTTTCATTTGTGGTTCTGATCTGAGTTTTACTTTGACTTTCGCAGGGCCCTTTTGATTGACTTTCTTTCCCCTGGTGTGGGCACTGAGAACAGGTAATTAATGGTCATACACCAACAGGGCAATAAAGAGTTTCCAATAAGTTCTGCATTCCTTTTCATTGGCAAGACCAACTTTTTTCTAAACATCAACAAAAACGAACAATTAAAAAAACCACCCAAACCTCTTGACAGATTCCCTTTAAAGATAAGAAATCAAGAACAAGACAGCACTGGGATGTTATTTTACATCCCGCCTTTCAAGGCGATTAGGGTTCATTGCTGTTCTCCGCTCAGAGAATACTAATGCAATCTGTGTCTCTTCACTATAAATAACATGCAGTCAGTACTTATGGCTGGGGAGACGGTGCTATTACTTTTTTTTTTTCCACTGGGTACACCAGAACAAAATAAGAAGTGTGCAGAAGAGCTGGTTGGAGTCAGCCAAAGGGGAAAGCTCACACTGGGCATCTCCTGCTATTAATGGCTATTTATGGATGAAGAAACTCCCAGGCCACCCCCCTTCCAAAGCTCCCCTGGGAAAAAACAAGTATCTCTGTAACTTGTTAAAATTTCCACACACACACAGTACAATGGGGAGCCCTGGAAAACTTAGGAAATTATCAGCGTCCACCTTCCACCAAGGGCTTGGCAGTGTAAGAGTAGCCAGGGGTCTCTCACCACTAGTTTGAAAAGTCGCAAAAATAAGGGAAGGAGGGTGAGAGGATGGGGTCAGAGTCAAGGCTTTTCAGGGCTAATTACACCATTGCGTAAGGACTGCAACTGCATGCTGTTTGCTGACCTACTTTGCTGCCTGTAAATTTATTAGCTGAAGAAATTTTAAAAAGCTCTGTTGAAGCAAAAGTTCATTGCAAGGAATTTTCTAGAGCTCCCTCAGCTGCTTGGATGTTTCTCTTCCAGGCTGAGATGCTTCCACCAAGTACCACTGCGTACTCAGCTCGGCTTTGCCTCCTGCTGCTGCTTCCCATCACACCTCAGCTCCCTGACAGGTGGGATTGGGCAGTGGCCCCTCCAGCCTCTTGCACTCGTGGCTGCATTACACCAGATTATAAACCCATGATAACTTCCCAGCACCACCAAGACTGGGGAAATGAAGCTTAACTGGTTCGTACCACCCTCGTCAGGCTGAGGTACCGCAGGCAGGGGGATATTAGATAATGCCACATTCCTGGCTATTTGCACTCTGGGGTGCTCTGTGCAGTCATGAGCCAAGGATGAGCTTACCGGGAAGGACAGAGGAGAGAAAAGCAGACGCTGCCTTGACCTTGAATTTCTTCTTCCTGCAGCAGCAAATTTGCACAGCCTCTGCATGTGTGAGATGTTTTTTCTCTCATCACTAAATCTGCTTTTCCTATCCCACCCCCCCTTTTTTATTTCTTTCCATCTTTTTCTTGGTGACACAATCAGGCAGGCTCTGGAGCTAGCCTTTATGAAGGTGGTGCCTCTCCATCTCCTGTTAGCGGAGCAGGAGACCCTGGTTTGCATTTATGCCCTGACCTCTTCATACCCTCTTGACAGGGAAAGGGACCTCAATCCATTTCGTCCCCTTCAAGACCTCCCTGGGTCATGCAGGAGCAATATAAAAGCAGCCTGACTGCCAATGAAAGCCAGGGTCCCGTTAATTAATATTCATCCTGCTCTCCAGACCTATGCACTGCATGCCTCAGGATGACCAGGATCACGCACCTCCAAAGCCAGTGAGGCTTTTGCTGTTCAAAGGGTGCAGGATTGAGCCCCTGTTGCCCCGCTACTGGGGATAGCAATGGTTTTGCAGGGAGGATGAGGGATGTGGGGGCTGAGGGTCTTCTGCCCCTTTCCATCCTCTGCATCCCCATGGGTGGCCCATATCAGGCATTCCCCTTCTCCCTGTGTAATGAGGACATCCTCTCCACAGGAGTGGTGGCCTCTTCTGTGGGCTGCGTGAGCCAGGAGTCAGCTCCTCTGAGCTGTCAGCTCCACCACCTTTCCCATTTCCAAGGCTGGCAGTCCTCAAAACACAGGGAAGAGCCTGGGGCAGTGAGACAGGGATGGGGGAGAACTGGGGTGGGACTTTTTTACCCAGCGATAGCTAAAAATGGAACAAAAACAGAATGAAAAGAATAATTTTGGTGCCTGGTCTGAACTCTCTCTGCCAAAACCTGTTGTGCACTGGAAGCCTGCCACAGCACCCTGTAGGCAGCCCACGGGAGGACTCCTTCCGGTCCCCTTCCCTCCTGCCCAGTGTTCCTTTGTCCTCCTGCCACCCACCAGGCTCAGACCCAGCCATCAGCTGCACTGCAGCAGAGTTGGAGATGCTCCCTGAGCCACTGAAGAAGCAGTTTTATTCTCTTACTCCAGCCTAAGGAGATGATTTTGCTGGGGACTAATCCCGGCCACTCAGAAAAGCACTATCTCCGATGGGAGATCTCATCTCAGCGCTGCTCATGGCTTGGCAAAAAGCATGGACGGGAAGCTCAGCAGAAGGAGAGAGCTGTCAGGAGCTGGGGTAATGGGGCAGGAAAGGAGGAATTAATGATGTTACCCCGCGCCTCCAAACCCACAGGCACGGGGGGGCTCTTTGCTGGAGCAGCACGGCAGGGCTCAGCCTCCGGGAACAGACCCAAATTCCTATTCCACAAAACCTGCTCAATATTTGCATGGGTCCCAGCACAAAGCAATACATTAACCCTACAGAGCTATTCCCCAGCTCCCCCTTCCACCCAGCACATACAAAATTATTTTTTTTTAATATTTTTTTTTTCCAGCAAGCCCCGTTACAACCCCAAAACCCCGCTTGGTGGAAATCCCCGACCCTTGGCCAGCGATCTCCAGCATTATCCCATGTTGCACGCTTGAGGGCACAAATGACATGACCCCAGGGGAGGGCAGAGTTAGGGAGGGTGAGGGGGTGTCCCCACTTACTGCTTGCCATTCGCCAGCTGCCCAGCGGTGCGTGGGGCACTCGGGGAGGTGGCAGTCCCGCTGCGAAGGGGGCTGGCCGGCTGGGTCACACTCTGCCTCCTCGGCTGCCTTCGGGGTGCTGCCGTGGCATTGCACGGTGCGGCGCTGGACGCCCTGGCCACAGGACACCGAGCACTGGAGGAAGGGATAAAAGGTGAGTGGTGGTCCCTGTTGTAGCCATCAGGGTAAGTTTTTGGTGTTCACCCTCTGCTCTGGGCTAAACAGCAGCAACAGCAACGCCCTAACGCCAGCCTTTAAACTTCCAGGTGATGGCTTTATATTTGTGCCAGGGAAAAATTTTGCAAGGGCAGAACAGGATGAAAACCCTGCTCTGCTGAAGCCAGTGGGAAGCTTTGCTGTTGGCTTCAGTGGGGCCAGGATTTCCCGGACAGGATTTATATTGCAAAAAGCCTCTGGAGAAAGCAGCACTGCGAAAGCATCGCAAGGCGCCAGAGGCGGCACGGCTCTGCCTGTTACTTCTCACGCACTCGGCTCGAAAAAGTAGTAGTTTGAAATATCTCAAATGCCACAAGTGTCGCTGGAGTGGACTTTAATGAAAAGCAAACTCGAATTATATAGAAGAAAGTCTGCAGCAGTAGAGAGGTAAAGGTATGACACGGCTGGGATTTGTTTCAGCGTGCGTCTAAACAGGCACATGCACACAAGCTGTTGGTTTGGGAAAATAAATGTCTTTTTTAAATGAACTGTGTTTCACATTTCCTTCATTACACTGTGGGCACATTTCTCCCCACTCCAAGGCACAGCAAGAAAAGCCTGAATTTCTCTGTTTCTCAGACATCTTCAAATTATTATCTACACTACAATGCTTTTAACAGCTTGCTTTTCCCTTCACACAGCATTTCTTATTGTTGTGACTGCATACTGTAATATGTTTAGCAGTACTTAATGTCCCTCTGGTATGGATTTTTCTTTGCTAGATCCTAAAGTATATGATACTAGATAGATTTGGAACAGAAAGGATTTGCATTTATATAAGGAAGCATGTAAAAATCAAAGCTATGCATTTAAAACGTGGCTGTTACTATTAGCCTTTTGCTGAGTCAAGAATTAAAATATACAAGTTTATTAATACAACAGGAACTAAGAAAACAAGTTTACAGCCCATTATTGCAATACCCACCAAAGCGAGTCTTCTTAAGGCAGGGAATTAAGCAGTACCTAATGGGGAAGCAATTCTCTCTTCTGCAGAGTATTCCTCCATAACGCTCCGTTTGCGTTACTGTCCCAGTGCCCCATAAAGTCAAGGGGGCCGAAGAAAAGCTGACTGTGAATATTTGCCTGGCTTCAGATGTTTGTAAGAGGGTGGGGATTTTTTTGTGTGTAACTTTTGAAAGTAGTGGTGAGATTTCTGTCGCTGGTGACACGGAGGTTTCCCTCCCATCCGCTGCGCTGCCTCCCTGGGATCAACAGTGCTGCTTGTTCTACGTGTTCCATAGGGGACAGTTAAACTGAATGATGGCAACAAGCTTGGAGAAACATATACACCAGGACGCATACCATGCTCTAACATGCCTTTTGGTTTGCATTTATCACCCACCTAAAAAACACATGCCCGGGAATGTTATAAGAAGGGAGAGCAAGTCTTGCCATGGCTCTTTCACAGGGGAGCTGTGACACCCCAGAGAGTGGGCTTGGGGAGGAGGAGGAGGAGGAGGCTGGTCTCTGGCCGTGCTGGGCCACTGGGCAAAGCTGTCGACTCATTTCGCTGTGTGCCTGGAGTGAAACCTTGCCCCTGCATAAATGCTGATTGAATCCATGGGAGGACTCACAGTGGGGGAGTGAGACCCCAGCCAGGATCCCAGACCTCCACTACTGTGTCCCCGACCCTCCCTTGGAAGAGATTTGAACCCCTTCCTGCAAGCAAGCAACCAAAGAGCTTTTTCCTTTGGCTAATTACAAGAGTAGATGTAGGGGAGGCTCTTCCAAGTTGAACTGGCTTCCTAAGTGCCCTCGGTGGCCACAGTGCGATGCAGCCACAGCGTGGAAGAAAGGAACATCAGCCTGGCCCTGGTGGAGAAGGTGGAGCTGCAGGTGAGCCCAGCCCCGGGGTCAGAGGAGGGTTTTGGTGGGGTGACCCGGCCACACCAGGGCACAGAGCCCTGCTGAGGAGGGGGCAAGGCTGTGCCCCACTTGGGCACCGGTGGGGGAGCTGGGGCCACAGGAGTTTTCCCAGCAGATCGAGGCATCTCCTCCTGCTTCTCCTGCTGCACTACCAATATTGCTGCAGCTGGATTTGTCTCTGGCCATAAGACCATTATGCTCTATTACAGGGGAAGGAAAAGGTGAGTTTTTACACCATTTTCGTCCTGGCTATTTTAATTCAGAATACTGACTAGGGAAATACTGGCTGACACTGCCAGAAGAGACTCAATATTGGGGCAGCCAACTTTTGCTGTACTTATATATTCTCCTATGGGATGCCAGAGCCAGGCAGCCCGTTTGTCCTCCATTTGTCACAGAGTTTATGTGATTTCCAAGGAGTGCTTCCTTCTCCACTAAGAAAGTCAATCATCAAAGTCCCGAGCCCCAGCTCGGCTATGGAGAAGCTCTGCCTCATCCTCTACCTGTGTTTTTAGACAGGGCTGGATTTCAGCCTGTAGCTGAAATATGTAAGTAGCAGACAGCAGAATAAATATTGGTATTTTTGCTAAGTGAAAGGTAAATGGCCATAATTGATAGTCCTTAGGAGATGCAAACACATTAAATCTGACATTTCAGTGCAGACACAAGCACATTTAAAACTTGGAGAAAAAGCCTTTTTTTCTTCCCTTCTGATTATTACAGATATATTAAGAATGCTTTGCTGCAGGAAAGTGGATTCATAACAACCTAGCAAATAATTACGCAGCCTCTGAATACAAAACATCTAGGGAGAAAAGAATCTGGGAGTGGAAGCCTGGTTTAGCCAACTGGCAATTCATTTTTAACCACTTCTGTATTTTTTAATCCTGATTTTTTTAAACATTCCTTTTCCCAAAGGGGAAGGAAAAAAAAACCAAACCCAAAACCCAAAAGGCAGATGCAACAGGTCCTGTGCATATATGGTGACAAGGAAGATGTGCTTTTATGGGACAACCTTGCCTTATTTCTCATGCAGACTTTTGCTGGCTTACCCTGGACAAAAGACAGCCAGGTCACAGCAGCTCAGCTTTGGGATTATCTTTGGGAGGCAATTAGACCTTCAGAATGCTTTTTTGATGGTATCTAAGTGCAAGCTGATCGTGGCTCCCTATTTTCAACAGTGTCACCGATGATGGGGAGGGTGACACGGAGCTTCCATGCCCATTTAGACCCTGACCTCTGGGTTTTCAGAGTGCCGAACTCCTGCCTGTTTCATGGTCTTAATGAGAAGTTCAGCACTTAAATCCACCTCGGCTCTGAGGCGTTCGATCTCTTGCAAAGCTGTGCAAACCCTGCACACCTCTGGCAGAGGTAGCCGCGGCGGTGCTCTAAGCTTCCAACAGCCTCTGCTTTTCATCTTTTACCAGCAAAGCAATGCTGCCAGCATGAGTGAGGATCAGGACGCAAGGAAGTCATGTCAGAGCATCTCATGTGGCTTTAAAAAAGGGCAGAATGGGTACTTCTATCCCTTCTACCCCTTCGTTTTTCCCCCCCAAAGCAAGATGCTGGCTGGCCGAGCCCAGACAGCATCAGGACCCGGGCTGCGGAGCCACTCTGCACACTTGAAATGCGCTGCCTATCCGCAGTCTGATCATTAGCATACAAATATTCCTTAATTGTCTAGTCACAAGAGATTACCTCAGGCCATAAATCACCTCATCCTCCTATTAACTTGGGTTTCTCTCTCCACTTGCATAAAATTAACTCCGTTCATGAGGTGGAATGTTGGGAATTTTAAAACACTTACTTTTATCAATTAACATTAGTATATTTTAACACAATCAACAGACCATTACACTATTGTGTTTACAATTATTGGCTGTAAAAAATTGCTTTCAAGAGCAATCACTTTAAATAAGGTGCAAATCAGATACGACAACACTATCTTAATGGCCTGGTATTTCTTTTCAGTCTAGCTTTCTGTATAAAATTGAGCGTTCGGTCCTGCAGGTAATAAAAGGCAATAATATTGAATTAATTTCCAATACGGGAGGACTACTGTACATTCCACAGGTCTGCCTGGGTGCTGCCAGTCAGACCTTGGATAAAGGGTCCGGACCTCAGTAACTGAAGCTCCATGGTGAATGCACATTTGGCCCTTTATACACATACAGGCAAATACTGCTAATCTGTTAATTCAAAGATGAGCACAACCCCCTCCCCCACCAATCACGTCTGAAAACAATCATAGAACATCAATGGGTTTATTTTCTCTTTTAATAGTCGACATTAAACAAGAGTATGGTGTCCTAGTCCTAACATTTGCATGGGTGCCTTTAGCGATGTTAATGGTTTATCTTTCAGGGAACTCGCATACAATAGAATTAGTGTTTTGTACCTTAATTTGGAAGACAGGCCACAAGAGAACATGATGTTTTACACGTAACAGTTCATTTAGTCTGGGATTTTCAATAATTCTGCTGATTAGCACACTAATGAGGAAGAGGGAAAAGTGAGCTTCAGAGATAAAAATGTGATGCAGCAAATTCAAGGTGATGACAAAGACATTATTTTCAGGAAAACAAGGATTCAAGCTATGCTTTCAGCAAACAAGATGCTTAATAACTCCCAAGCACTTTCACATTTCCAGCAGCCTCTGCTCTTACGCAGCAGTGTCTGACTTTATAATGAAGTAAAATTAACTGATGAGCTTGTTAAGAAACAAAAGGCAGTGAAGAGCATTTTTAATCAACAGCTCAGATTGTTCTTTAGGCTTTCCCAGGAAGCTGATAATAAAATTAATTTCAGATTTCTCAAAGCTAAGAAAGATTTTGCTTGGGATGTGACATATTTAAATAAAAACAATATTAAATTCAAGAATAAATAGTAGATTCTCTTGAGTATTATATACTAAGGAATTTGCTTGCGGTTAGATACTGAAAGCAAGATACCATGTGTTCAACTGGTATGAAACAAATCAGTGCTGCTCCATTGCTATCCATGAAGTTACACTGTTTTATGCCACCTGAGGATCTGGCCCAAAACTTTTACCCTTGAAAAATTCAAGAGGATGTAAGACATGGGGAAACCAGCTTCTAACCAATTCGATGGAGGAAGAATATCAAAGCGTGCAAAAGGGTATACAACGCGTCTCACCTGTCCCCAATCTCCTGCTTTCCACTTCGGACATCTGCCCCCTCTGCATTTCTTTTGCACATTGGGTTTAGCAAGGTGCTTGCAATAATCTTCTTCTATATGCCTGCCTTCCTTTGACAAACAGTACACATTGCGGTGCTTTTGGCCCCTTCCACAGGAGACAGAACACTGTAAATATAAAGTAACAACAGATCAGCTTTTCATGCAGGGCCATCTACGTGGTTATACATTGGCCATGGCTACCCAGGGCATTTGCTTTTAGCTGGACCAAAAAGCACATCCACAGTCCTCCGACAGCCTACACAAAGCTTGAAGGGGATAAGGAAGGGCAAAATTTAACCTCTGTAAATGTTCCCATTTGCACTTAATATTGCATGATATTCTTGGTCAAAGCCCCCCAGAATGCCAATATCAAATTAGAGAAAGCAGTTGACATTCAGCAGGGATAACAGGCTGAATTCCTGGCATTGCTCCAGCAGTTTCAAAGGAGCAGAGTCATCTTACAGGGATCAAGGCAGGAGCCCTCAGTATCTACTCAGAAGAACTTGAAAGGAACCATTTCCATTTACCTTGGTACAAAGGGAGGTCAAATGTTGGTAAATCAGGAAAGGAGAGCACGATATACACCTTCACAGAGGGGAATGACTGCATAAAGGACAAGGCAGAAGAAAAAAATGCAGTCGTTCCATGTCCTCGGTATCAAAGCTCATGTTTGCTTCACCAGTGTAGACTAGTTTACTTCTCTCTTTCTTTTTTTTTTTTACTAAACAGACTGAAACCAGGACATGCTCATCCTTAAGATTTATGCATTTTGAAAACAACTCAGAAGGTGGCAAGAAGGCAGAACCCGAGGAATCAAAGCAAAAAGCAAATCAGCAGGTATGTTAGCTGTAAGCTTTGTAGTGAAGCAACTAATTTCAACCTCCCTCTGCAGGTTCACTGAACTTTTTCAAATGTGACCACTTCTGGCATGCAAACCCCAAGCAACTTCACTTTGATTTCAGATTAGTCTCCTCCAAAAGATTTAGGAATCAAAGGGCTCTGGAATCACGACAAGAATTTAATATGACAGTTTCGTGTAGAACAAGCCTCTTACTCAGCATGATGCACCCAGAGACTCAGCTTCCATTTCTTCACTACATGTTATGCAAGTCATTACATGCTATGTCAAAAGCATCCTGTTTTAATCCTGGAGCACAAACACACTGGTTCTACCATCTCTGAGCATAAAATTTTCTGCTTTCTGTTCTGAACGCAGCAAACATGCAGAGATGAGGCTTCTTCCTTCATTTAGGAGCCACTCTGTCTGTGGAGTGTCTATTTCCTAAGACGTAAACTACAGCCCAAGCTCTTCCCAGTCTATGAATACATCTGAAAACTAAAAACCTAAAATTTATACATGTAGCTGCTCTGGAAGATCCATAATAATAGAAATTAGCATACATATTGACAGCTGTGGTTATTTTAAATTACAGCACTACTTCCAACTCCTTCAGCCCCTGTTGTGTTATGAGGTACACAAAGAACAAACGAGAGAGCAGTAACTTGCTCCGAAATGGAAAAGTTCAGACCAACGTGGAAAGAAATGGATGTAACTCATAAGATCAGACGTTGCTGCTTAAAGGCTGGTATAAGTGATGTCCTGAAAATGGTTGGTTTCCTGCTGCAAAACCACTGCAGATTGACATAAGGTAGCTGAGGTCCCTTGCGATCAACAGAGCTATTAAATTTGCTCCTCCACGAGCAGTGGGATGCCAGAAGAGTGAAGCAGGAATGGCCACCTCTGAGCTTTCCTGAGCCCACCTCCAATTTCAAGACAGGCCAGAAACCCCAAAGAGCAACATTCAACCTTGTGCTGAGAACCAAAAGAAACACTGTCCCTTGTTCTCAGCTAAGACTTTCACGAGTTACCCAGATTCATAAACTTCACATTTTTCCTTTAGCATCAACAGAAAAAAGATTGAGTTAAAGTTATCCTATTTTTATAAGCCTTCACATTTCATCAGAAGTTCATTTTTTCATTCTTCCTACATCTCTCCCCAGGCAACGAACGTCAGCAGCAAGAAGGAAATATCAAATCCTACCAAACCCAGTTGTAAAATTCTAATACCTTCATCCATTTACTATCTTTGGACTAAATGGCAACACTGATACTTTAGCAAAAATTCAAGTGCTCCTCGGTAAGCGCTCTCTATGTGAGTTGATGCCACTTTACTGTGACAGCCAGAGCTTAAAAGTAAATTCACACACTCGATCAGGACTCTCTCTTCCCCCACATCCTGAACCATCAGTACAGTCAAGTGCTTCTTTTCTCTAATTTAAAAAAAATACATTGGATCTGCTACTCATGCTAAAGGAAGAATAATCACATTGTGCAACAATGCAAGGACATTTCTGGGGATCTGAACTTGGTTGGTAAAGATTTGATCTCACAAATAATACGGTGCTAGTAATTTCCAAAATTACCATGCCCCTTTTACAAATTGCTCAAGTTTGGCACAGAGCCTGATTCTGACATTTATCTCCCCATCCCGTGATCAAACAGCAAGACTGCGTGTGTACCTTGATGCACTCGGAGGCCGAGGCATAATTTGCCTAATTTTGTTAATACTTCAATATAATTCCCAAGACACTGGAATTAATCATTTCTATGTCTGTCTTTAATATAAATCAAAGTCAGGCAGCTGTGTATTTTTAGATCTAAACCACCCATTTGCTTTTATGCGCATGTGAGTTATGATCTCATTTGCACTGACAGAAAAGAGAGGTTGAATAATCTAATGTAACCAAGTACCAGAGCCTGAAAATTCCTTTGCGAAGAGTCTACCTCATAACTGCCTTCTAATTCACCTCAGGTATTTTCAACTTCATTTGGCACGCAAATTTTAAGCATGAGAGTCACATGTACAAAATAATTTGGTAGTGGGATTCATCTCAACACCATGTGACTTAGGGAAGCAACACACCTAGTTAGTGCCATCAGCTTCATAGTTTATTTTGGACCCTGGAAACTTTGCATTTCATTAGCAGGACTCTTCATTGCTGCTAACACTGCCGCTTGCTTACAGTATCTATCAATAACAGTGCCATGGTGAGGTAAGCTTTGACCTCCCCTTCTTTAAAACATTTGAATAGCACAGCCTAATATATTTCACATTTCACTTTCTTTCTTTCTTTCCTATCCCCCACCCCCTCATAGAAAATAATTCCAAGCACTGGGGGACAGATGAATGTCTCTCTGTGGAACAGCAGCCTCATTCAAGGCTCTCTGAAGTCAACAAAGACTTCTACGGCTTTTAATGGCCTCTGGATCCAACCCTGAAAGTGTAGCCAAGGTACTGTAATGACTTTTTTTCACCCACCAGCTTCCTAGAGGCAAGAATCACATGCACTGGGCACACCAATGGTCAACCTGCCTCTGCCTCCCCTCAAGTGCTTAAAAACGTGGCTCTGAAATGCTGTTTCCAGCCTGTGGCAGAGGCACAGCAACAAATAGCAACCCTGGGTGAAGCCGGGAGGACCGCCAGGCGTGGTGGATGGTGTTTCTTAAAAAAAAACAACCAACGAAGAGGATCGTGGCACATAAAATAGCTGAGAAGTACTATTTAAAAAGTCAGCTATAGCCATTACACTACAGGCTCTAGTAAACCTTCCCCTAGTCATTATCTTTATTATCTCCTAAAACCATTGCAGTCACACCTGGTGATTTACATAGAGAATAAGAACAAAAGGACTTTCCTAATAGCATTAGGATCAAAGCATTTGAGCACAGGTTTAAGGGTATTATGTTTATTGCATGATTAGTTTTGTTAACATGCCAAGAATTGGGCATGTTTGGTATGCGGCTGATTTTTTTCAAATAAATACGCTGCCTAGTTTAAATAAAGGCAAGAAAAAAAAGTTTAAATAAATATGGCAAAAATATTTCCATATCAACTGTTTCCAGAAAGGTCAGAACACGATGCTAAATCTCTCCTGCAATTCATTGCTTTCCTCCAGCGCAGCGGCAAGTTTGTGTTTTTGTTTCCACAGAACTTTGTTTTCTGTTTCAGAGTTCAGGAATGACGAAGATCATTCTGTTTTACCAAGTATGTGCAAATTGCTTTAAAATAAGCCTTGCTGCATTTCCTACTCTGACGTTCTGAAAGGTGAGAGTACATCACGTTCATTAAGACCCCTCTAACGCAGGAAGGCTGCTACTTGCTTCACCAGGTTGGTAGTAGGTAAAAACCAGCATACATACCCCAAAAGCTCTTAAGAATTCGTATAAAATTTCTGGTTCTGACCTTCCTGCAGGGGACCGTGACCTGCTCTTCTGCATTGGGAACTGTGTCACGGCTGTGACACTGCCAGGCTGAGCTATGGGAGCAAGATCAGTCTGGCACCCAAGGGACTCAACAGCCCTGGGTACAAATAAGCAAAACTTCGTGAAAAGAAAGAGGCAGCACAGAGCAGTCAAGAGCTACGGAGCGGCTCCACTTCTCCCAAACTTTCTGTACCCAAGAGGCAGCTCAACATGGGGCAGAAAAGCAAACCACCAGCAAGAATCTGAGGACATTCTCCCCCAAAAGTGAAAAATTTCAGAAAATGCTGTCAGACCACTTTTCCAGGCACTCTGTGCATCAGCCGACGATTTGGGAGGTATTTGAGATAATGAATGCAAGCTGCGGTGATCACCAAATGAATTCCTAAAGATAGGTATGCTCCGATAGCTACCAGGGGCAGGGCTGGGAAGAATTAGACTAAAAGCAGCTTTATCAGATTCTGCTAGGAGCAACTTCTTGGAGGAAATTAAAATCAATCCTTGTAGGCTTAGATTTCCACACATTAAGGATTATACAGGAAGTAAGCTCTCCTAAGTAAGCCCTTGTTCATCCTTTCCAACAATCTGAGCTGGAACACATGCTAGATGAAATAAAACAACAGGAGCCCTACAGTGCTTTGCACGTCCATTCCATGAGGGACCGCGCTCCTGGATGTCAGCAAACTTCTCCAGCTACAAGCAGAGCCCAACCACTCACCCTCATAGTTACATTCCAGAATCCCATTAGCCTACATTATCTCTTACTATAACTCCCACTGCTGCCATCAGATGCAATCACAGCCCTCTGACTTCTGTACCTCTGAAGTCTCAAACATGAAGGACATCAGAAGAAACACCACCAAGGAAAGCCTGGATTGTTCCTCGCGAACTCAACCCTTACTGGAAGTCTGGAAACGCCCAAAGTTTTATGTGTTATCCAGCAACAGAGGCTCTTTGCCATCCAAACTAACTTAATTAGCTTCACAACAGCAAGGGCTTTTCTTTACTTTCCTGCTAAACTGTAAGAGGGAGACATATCTTAATGCACATGGCTGCAAGAGCATGTGGTCATGGTGATTTTAGTTGGTACAACGCCAGAAAGTGCATCTGATTTTTGTACATTGAAAAAGGAAGAGCAGTCTCTGCATTCAAGGGAGGGCAACTGGACCAGAGCCCTGAGCAAAACACACCAAATCATTGCAATGCAGTTTGGGAGAAGCTTTAGAGATGCTTAATCCATGCTGACTCCCCAGAGCAATGGGAGGATTGAAAGACAGACACAAACATTTGGACTACACACTTCAAAATTCCTAGTATATTTGTGAGCATTGTCCAGAAATCCCTGTGGAAGTATCCTGAGGAGCCTTCCTGGAGGAAACGGGCAGCTCTTGCTGTGCACAAGAGCAGGCTTTGCCCCAGAGTCCCCCCCAGACACTGTTCCTTGCCCCATGCACGGGCAAGAGGGGACACCCAGGCTGGCTCCCGTGGAAGTGTACAAGGGGTCTCTGCCCTCTGGCTGCTCTGCTCTCAGTTCCGCAGCAACCCCGTCCCTGCTGGAAACCAGGACAACAAGGCATGGAGTTTCCAAGTGTTAATTTGCGAAAGGGAGAAATAACACAAACGGCTAAACGTTCACCTTCCTGCTACCACACACAGATGCTGATGATGTCTCATAACAGGTTAAAAAAATGAAAGATGAGGCAGTTTTGAAAGAAAAAAAAAAAAGTACAACTCGATGTGTTGCTGCAGCAGGAGGAAGAGACTGGTGTGTCTGGAGCCCATTACTCCAGCACCACAGAGTGCCCCAGAGGAAAGGATGCTCGTGGGCTCTTCAACTCCTTCAGCGTTTAAGGCCCTGAGCACCGAAGTCAATACAGGAATTTCCCTGAGCTGGCGAAACCTCACACAATATATAGGAGAAAAGCAGGTAACTGCAGCAGGAGAAAAAGCCATACATCTCCTCTTCTATGCCGTCCACATACTAAGTAGCACCTTTTCCTACTTTTTGCCCTGCCCTGTTGTTACATTCCATACAAAGACTTCACTTGGTACAGAAATCAGCAGGGCTGTGAACACACAAAGCTGCCTTAAAAGACACATCCCTGCCCAATCCATGCTATTTAACTTCAACAACAAACAAACAAAAGCCCCCAGAATAGCCCCTGCAGGTGTCTCAAGGGAGAGAGCCATTAGATAGCATTTCCTCAAATTAGGAGGAGATGTGTGAGCTACCCAAGGACACCAGTGTAATGGGATGTGGAAGGCACCAATGAAGAATATTTTTCATGCTGTGGCGCTTCTAAAAAAGTAGCAATTGAAGCAGCAAGCAGCCTAGGCTAACTGACACTTCATATTTTTAGTGAATAGTTGTATTATAATGCCATTTACAAGTTCCATTCAAAACCAGAATTTCTTCATGTCGGACAGACTGAAACATAAAGCAAAGAGCTCTTCCAAGGGCCGTCAGCCCTATTTCACAGGTGTGCATCACACCGGGAGGTTGTAGGAGCACTGGGTTGCTTCCTGGTCCCTGGTTTTATAGAGAAAAATCTTGGTTTAATACACTAGGGATCAAATACTGTGTCAGCCTGCATACGGTCTGGGCATCAGACAGATTTTCATCCATGCTGCTGGCTCACTCGCCTCCCCTGTGAGCTACTGAAAATTAAAACGTGACTAGAGCATCAAGTACCTTTAGAACAAGATTGACTACCTTGTTTTTCCTTAATGACTGCACAAATCAGTCACCAGAAAAGTTAGAAACACAGTAAATGTCATTGTGCTTAGCATTCCTCAGCATCACACGTTCTTGTTCCTAAATGCTGCAAGCCCTAGGATCTGAGCAGGAGCAAATATTGCGGTTTGGGATACATGGTGGGAATATGGAATGTGGGCAAAAACAAACACAGACCTCCCAATGCCCCATTCAGGGGTCTGCTTGAAGATGCTGAACTTCACAGCTAATCCTTGAAAGCATGTTACCGATCTAATGTGTCTCCTGTGGTCTAATGCATATATTTCAATTACCACACTTGAAGCTAGTGCATTGGAAGAAAAATGTTCCTATGTTCCCAGCAACTGCCCTTTCATTTATTGCTTCATTTCTCCTGTATGTATGAGCATGTCCATACACACATATACAGGAGGTCTGCAGACTTTACAGAGCCAGCAGCCGTGGATGGGCCAACCATGACAACAAAGACTGAAACCAGTCATCACTGAACAGCAGTCCCACCACTTGTTCAAGTTCAAGCCAGCTAGAAAATGACCACCTCATTGAGACAGTGTGTAAGAGAGGAGGTGTAAAAAGGCAACCAGAGGCACACCAAATGCAGCCCAACAACCACTGTACTTCTTTGGGAGGAGAAAGGCAAGTATATTAGAGTAAATTTGGACAGAAGCAGGGGTTGGACTGTACGTGGTAAGACACATCAGTGAATACTATCGGAGTTACCCGCTCTGACTGGGAAAGCACACTGAGGAAATTGGGAAAAGATGCAGCATCTGAGGGTGGGATAAAAAGAAAAATTTCAAGATCCAAGAAAATAACCTTCCTGAGTTCAGCCAGTGGTCCAGCTCACTTCTGTCCTGGCAGTGGCAGCAGGAAAGGTTATCTAAGGAGAGTAGAGACAGGCCCTTTTCTGCAGCTCATTACCCTGGCACTTCTCCAGCATCCAGGCACTGGATTAGGGACATTAGAGAGGACACTCCTGCCTAGTCCTCTAACTTCTCCATCAGACTAAGATACTAGATTTAACCACCAGGTCAGACTGCAAAGGGTGCAAAGACTAAGGGGTACTTGCAAGCGAGGAGTTGGTGTTGCAACAACTGAGCAGTAAGTTGCAGGAAATCAACCCTGCAACTGATCCAGCAAAGTAAAGTCTCAGTGTTAAGCACACAGTTCCTCGGGGTGGTCCCTCATGTGCAGGGTATCAGGGAGGCATCAATTGTTGTTTTTCTGCTTATGGAGCATCAATACTAGCAAAGAGGAGACAGCAGAACTGTCATCAAAAGTATACTTATACAGTTCTCCTTATTTAAGGAGAGACAGAAGTGGCAATGAAAGATGTTTCGCAATGATAGGAAAGTGACAAAAATAGAAAGGAAAATAAATATTGGAGATTTTAGAGTAGTAAGAGAGGAATAAAGCAATGCTCCTCTACCAGGAAGCTGGGTACCACAAGCTTCACCCACCTGTAACCAGCTTAGAGCCACCAGCTGTGGCTCTGAGCCTTGGCAGGGACAGTGGGTGCTGAGGAAAGAGCCACAGGAGCATCAGTCACCGTTGTCCCTGAGGAGCAACAGGATGAAACTTTAAAAATGAAAACACAACTGCATTTATCCTCTGGGATGAACTCTGGGATGGGCACGAGTCAGCGAATAGGTGGATGGTAAGAAAGCTGGCACAGCTCTACCCATCCCAGCTATCACACAGGGGTATCACACAGTTTTGGAGGGCAGCTGAAGCTGGGCACTTGGCAGTGGAATGCTCTGGGCGGGTGACACATGGAAAGAGTACAGGGAAAGGCTGAAACGTGTCTGGTTTGCTTTTTCTTTTTTTCTTTTTAAACAAAAGCAAAGAGGCCCGCGCCGTCAAAGGCCTTTTTCTAACTGGGAAACCAAAGCAGACAACTTCTTGCCTTTCATCAGCACACAGAACTGGCGGTCGCTGGAGTCAGTCGGTCTGACCACTCCTGGAGGGGAGACAGCCAGGAGCCCAAGAGGGACAGCAGCCTTGGTGGGCCAGCCTAAGCCTACAGTAAACAGCTCTGAGACAGAGACAGCTTCAGACACATAGCTGGGGATATCCACAGGCTACCAGGTTCTCATTCTCATGGTCTGGACCAGCTTTATTCAATTTTCACCCAGGCATCTGTTTCTACCTGCTTTTCTGAAGGTGTGCAAGCCACCCAAGTGCATCCTTCTGCCTGGGTGGGTTACGGGAGCTGGGACTGTATGTGCAGCCTTCCTCTGCTGTGGTAACATCTGTCCTTCCCCAGCAGGCTCTCAGGATAGGGTGTTTTTTATTAGTTTTCTGATAATAACTGGCACTACAGAGAAAGATGGGCTTTGCTGCTGCAGTCTCAGAGCCTGAACCAACATCATATGAATGAAGGACAGAAAAAGCAACGTGAATCACTGAGTGTCTGAAGAGTTCAGCGTACCTATCACTTCATTTTCAAGGATGGCTTTGTTATTGCAAAAACATGTGTAAAGAAGCATACAGCAGCTCAGTAATGCTGCTGTCACAGCAAATTCATTTTCTGCAGAAGAGAGGAAGAGAACAGCAGAGTTACACACACTTGCAACCAAATCTGCCCCTGGTTATCGCTTCTGCCTTAGCAAGAGCTGACACTCTGCCTGCAAAGAATATTACCAGAATATTACCAGGGCATTTGATGAACAACATGCTGGGGTTTTGGCAGAACTAAATGCAAAGAACCTGAACCTTCCATTGGCACCAATTTTAAGATTAAAATTCCTAGAGCACCAGCTCCCTGACACCAATGTTGGCCAGAGAATCCTCCTGCTTCCCACCACGTCCAGAGCCCTTTGTCACTACCTACGTCCCTGTGTGTAGCTGAAGAGCCCTGCAAAGCTATTGATGCCACCAGCTTCCAGCTCTTGCTAAGGGGATACGGCATCGCTATCCTAACCCAAACTTGGGAACCAACGAATTCACATCCACAATAACAAAGTTTGGAGCTTAGCCGGCTAATATTCTAATTATTTTACGCTAAGCTTCCAATTCTTCATTGTTAGATCAAAAAACCCTCCAAGACAAAGATCCCAGCATTTCTGCCTTATTCGATCAAGAGCTGGGAAGCACACACTGCAGACACTAAGAACTTCACAACCACTGCATTAGCAGACAGAGCTTTTGATAACAAAGAGTAATAAGTACTTGACAAAGATTACTTATAAAATTATAATACATTTTAGGAGAAAAAAAACACCAAAAACCAGATCCAAAACCCCACCCATCCATTTTCCACAGGTGAAATCCAAATGATTACTGTCCCAGTTCACTGAAGCCCAAAGGACTCACTCGACTGAACCAGGACACGGTGCTGTGAGATACAATTGTTTTACCTTATCTGTGCCCATTTCCTAACTTGGAAAGAACGTGAAGCCCACGATAAGTGAATTCAGCATTATTCACAAATTCAGGATACAGCTGTGTATTATGGTAAACTCGACAGCACCAAAATTTCATGGAGATTATTGCCAAGAGCAAATCTGCTCTGCGAGAAGTGGGTTCAGCCTCAGGATTTAAGTGAAGCGATGGAGAATAACCTTTGTGAGCATCTCCCTCGTTCTGGAGAACACGGTGAGAGTATTCTCAGATTCCCTCTCAGTATTCGAGAGGGTGTATGGAAAAAAGCACTCTCTGTACCCTGGTGACAGTCTCTGCATGTTTTCTAAAGCATTTTTTTAATAAAAGGTCAGGTCTATCACACAGTGTACAAATTCTGTAGTGTTTAAATACATGTTTTTAAACGAGCATGGAAATAAAAAGTGTCACCTCCTCTTAGTTCTCTTTGAACATACATTATAATGACAAGGTGTCTCATCAGTCTCCTGTTATAAATGTATCATTTACATACAGAATCTGTTTATTCATTTAATTATCTCTTTAAAACCTGGATTTAACCAGCCAGATAAAAATCACTTGTTTGCTGCATAAAATCCCAGTGGAATTTCGCCTGAGGACTGCAGGTTGGACTCTTCAGACTCTCTCTGCTTTAATTTGTATGTATTTTATAGTGCTAATTTCACTGAAACTTGAGTAAAGCTAAGCCAAACAGATGCTTACAAAAAATTAGTTATCCAAACTTCGTAATTCATACACTTTTAACTGTTTGTTTAATTATTGAGAATGACAGTTTCTGTTGGAGAATAAAGCAAGTAAAAGAAAAGTGAGTCAGAAGATGGAACATTGCAGTACCATTTCAGAAAATTTAGTAAAAGTTACCAAAACTAAGTATATGATCTGAATTTAGCAAAAGACTCAAGAAATCATTATACAAATTCATTTATGATTACATTCTACTTGTCTTTAATTTTCACTGTTCAACATTAACATTAAACATCGTAAAGGTATGCAGTATTTATATAAAATTAAATAACAATATTGGAAAAATAAATACACTTTTACATAAATACATAAATCCATACTGCTGAAAAGTTTCAGCTAATACTATACTCTTGTTTCAAAAGTGACCAAAAAAAATATGGTAGTGACACTCCATCCCCACAGATGAAGTATGTACAGCTACAGAATGATGTTTGCAACCAATGACAGAGCTAAATCCAGGTGATAGCACGCTGAAGAATAAAAAAATTTGGATGTTACTACCTACAGTAGTAGCACGAGGTAGACATACATGTGGAGTATTTAGCAGGAGGGACACCAAGCCCTGTTGACCCCATAGATATGATTTAATCTTCAAACAGCCGTTGGGGTCCCCTACGCCAGGACACCTCTGTAACAAGACCTGAAAAATCAAGTCGCTTTGTGGTTATGAGTGGGGTTTAGCTTTCCAGCCCCTTCATTGGTGGGAGGGCAGGGGGCTGCAAAGCCCACAGCAGCCAGGAGGAGATGCCACAGGCAGGATAGGATGCTCCTGCCCTCTGCCTGTTTGCCCAACATCCCACCCACTCCCAGGAGACTGAGCAAGGACAACTCACCAAGGGTAATACGACTTAGTAAGACTAAGTAAGGGAATTTTCCCTGGGTTAAAAAAAAAACATACCCAAACACCCCAAAGCAGAATACAGGACTGCAGCCCGCATTTCCAACACACAGGGGCAGGTGCAGGCCCGGAGCCTGCTCCTGAAGAGCTGAGAAGAGGCTGAATGCTGAGTGACACCAAAACACAACATGACTCTCTCCACACCTTTGATTCTTACAAATGGTCCAGGGCCAAGTAACACAGGCTGGCAGCAACTCCCAGCCCGTAACTCTGCGGGGAAGCCACCGCAGGGGTTGCTAGCTCTGCTTAGCTTGCCTTGCTCATCTTTAGCACCAACTGTATCAGCGTGGGAGTGATACATTAGCACCTCAAATTAAATATTTCACGTCACCGTCCCTTGTACTGGTGAAGTACAGTATAAAGACCAGTTCAGCAGTTTTATGGCTATTGCGTAACTCACTGAGGTATGGTAAATATCTTGAGGAGCGTTACTGAAGGCATTTGTGTTACTGAAAGCACCCGGTTATGTTTTAGCAAGATGACTTTTCAAACCACGGCAATTAAGGAAGTCCAATACATTACAAACAGATCTCTTTTCTTTCTTTTCCTATAAAGTGCTTTTGAGTCAGATTAATTTTTTTTTTTTTTTGGTTTTAAGTCTTCTTCAAATGTTTTTACAACGTAATACACAATGAAGGTCAACATTTGTTTGAAGGCCACTCCAAAACTGGTAGGTCCATGGTTTCCAGTGTGACAGAAGTGCCCCGGGTGACACTTGCCTTGGCACACCAGGGCTCAGTGCACATCTGGATACAAATTTCAAAGCCGTGGGACCCAAAACAGCATCCCAGGCCCCTGGCTCAGGGCTGCTCTGCCATCGTGAGAGCATCTCTGCAACAGACTCCTCCTCCAGCAGCAAAGGAACAGTGTGAAACACCTCTGATCCAAACACTATTTTGTCACTAGAAAACTCACAGGGTTTTAAGCCTTCTGCCACCTTGCTGATCCCTTGCTGACTTAATGGTATCTAGAGTAGCAGCTGGAGATCAGGTCAGAAAATAACTCTCCAGAACCAGAGAGATGCTTGAGAACAGCTTACAGGTGCCTTTGCACAGTACATCACACTCTTATCATACATACATGGGAACAGAAATAGAGCACATGTGTGAGTGTACACGTTTCTATACAGCTGTGTGTGTGGGCAAGTAGGGACACGCACACACATCTACACACAATTGTACACGCTTGGGAGTTGATGCAATTAGTACACATTTTCCTCTGTCATCTTGCTTTTGGCAGAGAATATGCGACTGGTAAACCAGTAGGTGCACAGTGTGGTACTACCATTAAACGTCAGAACAATTTAACTTCAGTGGAAACGTACAGCTTAAATGTCAGGTTTAAATCCATATGCAAAGAACTCAGTCAGAACCAAGACTTATAATGCACAGCGTTCGCAGAGTGTAATAAATCGGACAAAGGTGGCTACTTAGCAGAAAGTGCCTTTTAAATTAAAGGACTTGAGCTCCCCTAATGTAAACCCTTCCTGAATGGGTGCTATTCTGAGTATATTGTCAATAATAATCCTCTTTAAGTGCAGTCTTAAGACACGAAGCATTAGCACCTTGGTTTGAAGCAAATTAAATCTGTTGTTATGGGATATCCACAAAACGGTTCACAAAGAGAAAGAGTTTATGGTCGTACCGAGCTCCAAGGACCAGCGCTCCAGGCAGCATCTCTAGGACAGTCCTGCACATTGCACTGCTCTCTGTCCGGCGGCTTGTCAAGGATTTCACAGCTCAGATCCGTAAACCTTTCTCCGTTAGGGCGCTGGCACACCACCAGCCGTGTTCTTGTCCCTGCCCCGCATGGCTTCGTGCACTGAAAGTCAGGAGAGGACAGAGCAATCACCCCCTGGGCAGCAAAAATAGCTCCGACCAGTTACTTGAGGCATTAGTACCTCTCCAGACCCAGTGGTGGTTTCTGTCCCCAGCCAATCCCATTCTGGCCAAATTGCCCCCAAAGGCTGCACGAGCCTCAGACAGGGCATCAGCTGCTTCAGCTGCTCTCCTCCCAAAGCCCTTCAAGATGCTTCACAGTGATATTGCCATCCTTAACACAATAAGGGAGGTTAATGTCTCTAATTGCTCGCCTCTGATGAATTTTCAGAATGGAGCAGTGTTTTTATTAAGAAAAGAGGCCTTCAGTTAAACTAGACTTCCCTTAAAAAGTAAAAAAAAAAAATCTAAATTTTTATAGAATCTGCTTTTGCCTGGGAAGAAAATTTTCCCATGACAAATGGAAAGGGAAATACCACCAAGCAGTTGCTAGGGTTCACTCATTTATCAGTGGCTGCCTTTCATGCTCCAATCTTTCTAATAAATGCCACTGCAATATCCCTCTCTTCTCCCATTTTTCAGCCACTTGATAATGAAAGCCTTCCCCTGCGCAGGGAGGCCAGGATGAATGGTGCACTCACCTCTCCCCAGTTGCCATAAGCCCACTGAGGACAGGGGCCAGATTCGCACGATCTCTGCTCCATGGGTTTGCTTTTCTCATCGCAGTTATTTGCGGTGTATCCGTTTTCATCCTGGCACACTACGACCCGCCGCTGGAACCCCCCTGCACACGTGCTGGAGCACTGGAAGACACAATTGCCCACAGTTTCGTTGAGTCCAGGAATAATTTTGCATTCCCAGCTCCTTCCCAGTGCTTTGCACCGTGGGAATGTGTGGCTAAGAACTTTAATACAGCTAACGGGCGTTATTAACTTCAAAACCTAGCTATTACTAATAGCAGTGCAATGACCGAGGTGCTGACTAAGCAAAGAAAATAAACGTGAGCCCAGTTTTAAGCAGGTGAGTAATCCTCACCGCCCTTAATGCAGTGTTTGACATCCCATTTGTGCTTAATTCCCTTTAGGGACTTCCGTGATAAAGCATTGCAAAGTGGTCGGGGTGAGAGGAGCTGGCATTAAGTCTCAGCTGTGCTTTGGCAGCAGCTCTGCACAGCTGTAAATGTCCCGGGAGGCAGTCAAGAAGCAGAGGTTGAGCTTTGCATCATGGAAAATGATGCCGTTGGCTCTCTGCTTGGAGAGCCTTGGAGACAGGAGGTGTAAGAGGCTGAGAAATGGTGGCTGTGCCCCGTTGCAACACTCTGCTCCCATGAGCGGGGAGCAGAACGCAGGGAGAAGGGTCCCTTCTTTTTCCTGCACGGTGATGTTCAGAAAAGCCTGGATTAGTCCAGGGGAAAACCAAACCAAATCAAACCAAACCCAACCCAAACCAAACCAACCCAGGAATAAGAAAAATCAGGGCACTTACAGCACCCCAGGGGCCAATCCTCCACTGATTGCCCCCCGGTATATGTGCACGGTTTCGGTTTGGGCTGCCTCCAGGATGCAGTTTCAGGCGATGATCCGGATAGAGGAAAGGGTGGATGGGCCTGCCGTAGTCATGGCTGTTTGGATGACAAGGAGACATGGAGCAGTCTTGCTCGGTGGCAGGGAGGTCGTCTGGATCACACTCACTCCTATCCACCAGCTGGTCACTGTAATTGATGCAGATCACTTGTCGCGTTGCCTTACCTTGACCACAAGTCACCGAGCACTGCGTTACAGTGGGAAAAGGAGACAGAGTCACATTTCCAGCTTTAAAAAATCAGGCAGACAGCTATTGCTAATAACGAACAGCAGAAAACCTTAACCTCCCCAGTTATAACAGGGCAAGTGTGACAGATTAACAAAGCACGTTTCCTGCAATGAGGTCTCTAAGGTTCTCCTGCAAGAGACAGCGTGACGCTTACGGAGCTCCACTCCAAGGCCTTCCACTGCCCACACGGTGTCACGGTGCACATTTCCGTGGCTGACGGCTTGGGGAGGTGGAAACAAGCTGACTCATCAGCCACCGAGCCCTGGTCATCCCGACAGCTGACGTATCTCATCCGGGTTCCCTTCCCACACGTTGCGGAGCACTAGGGAAGAGCAACAAACACTCCACTAGAAAGTTTCCTGAAACATATTACAAGGGCTTTGGAACAAAAAGGTGGTCAAATGCACTTTAAAATAGCACATTGTCTACTGCAAAATAATCCTGGAAGTATGACGATACACGCTTACCGGTGTCCAGGATCCAAATCTCCACTGCGTCCTGTGAACGCCCAACATGGATCTCTTGGCTTCAGGACTATCCGGATGGGGAGGACATGCTGCTATTTCGCAGTCCTGCACATGAAATACATGAAGGAAAAGAGGGAAATAAAGAATTTGCAGATGCTTCAGAGTTAAACCACCTCATCTTCAATGTCAGTATCAACCACACACTACATCTTGAAAATCTGTGACCTGCAACGCTTGTGTGTTGACAGGCTTTCTTCTTGTCTCCTCTTGCTGAATCAGCAAAATTTGGTATCGACACCCCTGAGGGCTTCATATGCAGAACCTTGGTGGCCTTTTGACTTTGGAACTCTACAGTCGGGATCCCCATAGCCATGTGGCATCTCCATGCATTAAAACCAGATGTTTTTGAGGCAAAAGACGAAAGTTCATTAAGAGAGTTCTGGTATGAACACACACATCTGCAAAGCAGCAACTTTATCTCCCTTCAAAGCTCCCTTCCTTCAGTGCGAGACCTGCAGTCCACTTAATAAAGGTTACGCTGCTGAGCTGATTGCAGCCCTTTGATTCCCTGCAGCCCACCAGACCACCTATATCCATGTGTTGATCTCCACCACATGCTAAGCATGCAAGGTTTTGGGGACAGGCATGTCATTCTGCTCAGCCTTGGTACGGTGCCTAACAGGAGGGCTCTGGTCCTGTCTGGACCTCTTGGGAGGTCTGGCAACAGAAATGATGAATAGCCGTGACTTTACTCCATGAGCCTACGAGTAGTCATTGCCAAAAAGGAAATTAATACTGATCGTTCCTGCGAGGGAGAGTGGCTCTTGACAAATGGCATGAATGATTTCCGCATTGCTGGGATTGTACTTGCACTGGGGACATGCAGGCCAAGCAATGGCTGATGACAAGTGGGTTTGTTACCCCCTTGACTACAGCGTGCTATTGGTCGCCCATACACGGGAGAACATTCTTCCCCATACATGGGAAAAACAGTCCCTTTTCTTACATGCTGTGGCCTTAGTTAAACTCTGTGAAGTCACGCAGGACTGAAGCTGGGCAGGGCATCAGCACTACAGTCCTCCTAGATGACAGACAAATAGTCATGTTCCATTTTATTCAACTTTTTTAGGCACCCTGGACACATCCTCTGCTTGGAATGGGAATTTACACGTTTACTTCCAAGTACCACTGAACACAGCAGGGAAAGCCTCTTCAGGAAATTTGCAAAGGTTGTGCAACATTTCTCAGTTTATCCCGCCAGGAGGGATGCATCTGGAATTGTAGCTGGCAGGTACGCTATATTGTCACGTGCAGCAGACGAGAAATGATGGCCCTTAGTTGTCATTTGTACCACATCGCAATGGTTCTGCAGCCAAGCAAGCCCAGGCGGCAGCCAGGCATCCCAGATCCCACACAAGCCAAAGGAAGTTTACCCTTCTACTCTCTGGCTGTCCTCCCGTATTCACCTACTGCTGCTTCTTAAGCTCATGAGCTCTTAGAGGACCAAGAAACTGCTTTGCGTGGGCTGGCGCTCAGGACAAGCCTTTGCTGCAGCAAGCCATCCCCTGAAGCTGCAACCTGGATGCTTCTGTACACATGGTGGCAAAAGATGGAGATAGGACAGCAGGATTTACCTGGGTATCCGTGGGCCTGGTTGCAGCATTACACTCGTTATCATCCACCACGGACACGTAGGTGCCCACAACACACTTCACTGCTCTCATCTGGTAGCCTTGGCCACAGGTCACTGTGCACTGGGAGAGGACAGAGGGGAGAAAGAAGAGTTGGGTCTGAGTAGCTGCTTCTGTTAGAAAGGCTTAATCAGCCCAGCCTGTGTTTAGGCCCTCAGCATGAGCAGCAAAAAATAAAACCCAGCTTCCCTTCTGGTTTGTCTCCACTTCATGCGTCTCAGCTTTAAATTAAGTCAAAGTTTTAATTCACTGCATCCACCAAAGCCTCACACGCTTCACGTGCTTCCTCAGGAATGAAGGTGCAAGTGTTTGAATGCTTTACTTTGCTGCACACAGTAAATCACAGTCCAGTAGAACCTGCATCATATCCTCCCTTAAAACTGGTTGTTCAGCCCCATGGTAGCACGAGCGGCTAATGAATAAATTTTGCTGAGGGGAAATAAGTCTGAGTGGGACAACTGGTCTGGGTTTGTTGCTGTTTTTTTTTTAAGTCAAGAGCTAACAGCTTTGTGGTAAAGGAGACACCAGAACACTCTGGGAGAAACGAGCAACTCGTTTTTTAACAGAAAAAAGAAACCCTCACTAACCCAGAAACTGGAAAACATTAAAAGCAACAACAGCTATTCAATGGGAGCAGCTTTCTTGTGAAAATTAGGCCATGTATTTACGTGCCTAAATACGGATTTAGCAGTGTAACCTTGGAAACCCCTTATTTTGAAAATCACAACCAATTTAGCATGACACAGATTAAATTTAGCACTAAGGGCAGGTACCCTTATTGCTGCCCATCCGCTGAACCCAAGCAAACAGAGGGTTGCTTTGGTGTGCAAATCAATTATCATAGTTATCCCACCGAATCTGGATGAAAGGGTAGCACCCAGCCTCCAGGGCCACCAGCCCCCGGGTCCCACCAGCTGGGAGCCCCACAGCAGCTCTGCTGTCCCCAAGCAGTACCTGGCCCCAGGGCCCCACTTGCCACGAAGCACACTCCTGCTGCTGGCACGTCTGCACTGACTCCGGCTTGGTTTCGGGATCGCAAAACCTGTCATTTAACCGATCTTCTCCAAACTGGCACCAGGTCTGGCGGTGTTTATGCCCTTTCCCACAGGTGACCAAGCACTGTGAGGAGCAAAGCACAAGCTCAGGTGGTACCAGGGATGTGCTGCCAGCTCAGCACCTACCCCAGCACTGAAAAAGAAACCCTAAGACCTGCTGCAACCACTGTTTAACAACTGCTGCTGACTTTAACAACCACGTGCACTGGAAAAAACACAAGCATCTTGCAAGGAGACAGGATTTCTCTTGGGAGCTGGTGCAGAGCAGAGGCTTGGAGGGCACAGCTGGGCTGGGAGCCTTCAGCACGGGCAACGTGAGGCCATGAAGGCTCTTTACTTCCAGCAGCTGTAAGACGTAGGGCAAAGACACATCACTCCCTGATGGGACTTTAGCTGTGCACAACAGGTGCAGAGGCTTGCAAAAATCTTGCTGGACTCTGAGTGTACACGTTAAGGGTTTTGGCTCCTGCTGGCTGCAAGTGCTTCTTCCACCACTCTGGCATGGCTTGGGCTGCCAGCAGTTCAACCTAAACCCCAGGTATTTAGCAGAGAACAATCCCTGTTCCCACTTAATTGCTTTTATTATTTGCTAAAATAATGTGATTCTCAAGAAACAAGATCTATTTGGCCACAGAGGTGATGAGCAGCCTTTGAAGACTGTTCTCCAACATCCCCAGTCCTGCTGGAAGGAAAAGCTTATCAAGATACAGTTTTCTTGCACTGCAATGGACACCAGCAGCAGTGGAAGAGGTAACAGTAATAAACATCAGGGAGAGGACTGAGCAAGACCTTCACAGGGTGAAATCCTGCCCTCCAGCGACAGCCAGAGCTGCCAGGGCTTCTGAGGACAGCCCTCAAGGGAAAATGAGGGCAGAACTATTTTTCTTTCTACAGCTGCAGAGGAACAGTGACAAAAATGGGGAGAAATTACAGCAGGATTGGACAGGAATTAACTCCCTGTGGCTTTGCAGAGAGGGAAACGGCCACTTGACCTGTGGTGACAAGGCTGGTGACTTTGCTGCCTGTCCCAAGCCCCACTGTTCACGGGCTTGGGGAGACCTTCTGCAGGAGGCGAGGTATAACCATGCCCGAGGGCACATACAAAACAGGAGGGATAAGCAGGGACAAGAGCTATCTCTTTGCAGGTACCAGCTCCTCAGGGTGAAGGACCAGGAGGATGAGTCCACCCTGGTGACCAGCTCCTACCTCAGACCAGTCGCCAGTTTTCCACTGGGGGCACGAGAAGTCACTGCATCGCTGCACCGTCAGCTTCTCCTGCTGACTGCACTTGCTGTCGTCCAGGACGTCATTGTAGGTGTTGACGCACATGGCTCGCCGCCGCCGCGTGCCCCCACCACAGCTCTTGGAGCACTGGCAAAGGGAGACACTGATTTAATACTTTTCACCACTCTATTAAGAGGCTGAGGGCCCATTTATTGCCTTTCTCCCTCTTTGCACTTAGGACTTTGAAGAGACTGCAGAAAACCTCCAGAAGAACAATCTGTACTTTAAGTAACAGGCTGTTACTTTATATATTCCTTTAAAAAGCCTATATTGCTAAGCTTAATAAAATCTTGTGGCAATGAGTTTCACAAATTCATTTTGGGTTATAAGCCCATTATTACTTTCACAAGTGTTGCCTTTCAGCTCTCCCAAATGGCTGTTGTTCGTTCTCATTTTAGGAGATTAATTTCCCCTAACCAGCCAGCTTTCCTTCACTGTGCCCTCCCTGGAAAGTCCCGCGCTTGCTGTTCTCTCAGTGGCAGTCCTGCATTCAGGAATTTTCTTGTTCATGGAAAAGCTAAAATGTGTAAAGGAAACAAATTTCAGAAGTCCTCTGCTGATGGCAATATGTCCTCCCCAACTCCTGGCAGTGATGCTGGCTTTAATATAGGACGATGGCCAGTATGGTTTAGCATGATGAAGACAGACATTGGGATGCTTAAAAGTATAAATTAATTTCAGTGGAAAATAAGGAGTACCAGGCTGATTTGGACTACAGTGTCTTCCAGAAAAAGCAATGGAAGCAGGATCACTATGGCCAACTTTCATACATAGGCTGTTTGCAAACTCAACCGCCTGACACATCCCTAAGCAAGGAGGAGACAATGTTTGCTGTACCACCGAAATCACCTTACCTCAGTCCAGGCCGAGTACCTCCACCCTCCCACGTTACAGTCTCCGGTGCACTTCTCCCTGGTGCTTGGCTTGGTCTGGCTGTTGCAGAAGCGGTCGTCCACCTTCTCTATCTTCCCCTCCAGCCTGCTGTACTTGGAGCAGTAGATCTCCAGGGTGCGGTACCCTAGCCCACACTGGGCTGTGCACTCACTCTTCCTTGCGATATGCCACCTGAGGAAAACAAATGTCAGCTCTGGTGTGACAAAAACCCACGGCCCCACACCAAGGTGCCTGCCTTGGAGATCATCAGAAGAGGCAGAAGGAGCTGTTGGGCTCTGGGACTCTGCAGGTAACATGCTCAGGGGTGTTTGGCATTAATAAGGAATATACACTCTTGAAGTGGAAGTTTTTGCTCTTTACAATACTTCCCAATACTTTGCGGCTTCCAAAAACCTGAGGCAATTAACCCTGGCGTTGCTCCTTGCGGGGAAGGAACTGTCAACTGTCACCACTAAGTCTCTCTTATCGTCAGCAAAGCCACACTGTGACTCCGCAGGACCACACAAGGCAGTGGGGAGAGTCTGTGACCAAGCAAGGAGCAGTGCCTTAGAGGCTTTCTACCCCACCTTCCCCTGCAGGAGTGCCACCTTGGCCTCTAAAAAAAAAAAAGCTGAAAAATACGGTGTCAGAAAATGCTACACACGGGCTTGAAAGGCACAACAAGGCATACCATGAGGCAGTTTCAGTTCTCCAAAGTGCAAGCAAACTACTTTCTTCAAGGTACACAAACCCCAGAGGTGTCAGCAGGGATTAGGGGTGTTCCCTCTGGATGGGTAAGAGAGATGGGGAGGGACTCTTTACCAGGGAGTGGAGTGAGGGGGAAAGGATTAAAATGGAAAGAGGGGAGATTTAGGTTAGATATTAGGAAGAAATTCTTCACTGTGCGGCTGGTGAGACACCGGAGGAGGTTACTCAGGGAAGCTGTAGCTGCCCCATCGCTGGAGGGGTTCAAGGTCAGGCTGGATCCCGATCCTTTGAGCAACCTGCTCTAGTGAGAGGTGTCCCTGCCCATGGCAGGGGGGTTGGAACTAGATGATCTTTAAGGTCCCTTCCAACCAGAACTACTGTATGATTCTATGACAGAATCCCATCCCGGTGCCTCCTTCTTGAGATGGGCTGCTTTCCAACAGCCTTGGCCCCAGCTCTGGCAAGAGATGCTGGACACGAGGCCCGATCCAAGGAGATGTCACATACCCTGGAGCCAACAGGAGCCAATTGTCTCCTGTGCCTCGCAGGGGCGGCTCCTGGGGAAGGAGATAGTGATGTCCCCTGCAGGGTCTGGAGACCCCCGGGGCTGCTCAAGCTTCTGTGCAGAGAGCGGGGAGCCCTGCTCCTAAGCCTAGAGAGCAAACTTCAGCACAGCCAGGAAAAGAATAAGATCAAGGGGATTTGGAGTCAATAGCTCCTGAATGGCAGAGGGCTCACATCCCTGCCTGCTTTTCAAACTCCTGCATTTCCCCTTCTCAAGTTTCCAACCTGTTGCAATGGCAACAGCTGTTACCGCGACAACCCGACCCACAGCCCCCAAGGAGTCCCCATACAGCCCCCCCGGGTTTAACACCACTCCAGAGAAACCCCTCGGGGAACGGCAGCCATCTGAATTGCTTCACCAGCAGCCGCTTAAGGTCACCATATTTAAGCAGCAGAAAGGAAAACGGATTGCTTTCTAAAGGAAAATGGGTTGTAATGATTTAGGTCCTGCTCCATCCATTCCAGCTCGCCAGGAGTTGTCTGGGGACAGCCCCAAACCCACTCCATGCTTAAGCCTATTCTTTGCTTTAAGCAAATGACGATAAATCCCAGCCTCTTTTGCTTTGAGCATATGTTTGTCCCGCTTTACAGGATGTCTGTAGGATGGTGCTGAGCATTTCAGACCCAGGCAGATTTCAGGCAGTGTATTGCACAGGGAGATTTTTTTCAACATTAGGTGAATTTTAATTTTTTTTTTAAGTTAGCACTGGTTTAATCCAACAAGAGAAATGGGAAAATGTAGAAAAAGTGCCTCTTAAAACACAGCTAGTGGATGTCAATTCCTCTTGGTTGACAAAGAGGCAGCTGCTAATCCTTTTATTTTTTAAAATCTAATACAGGCTGCTGAGAAAAGGACTTATGGTGAGAGGTGAAAGGAAAGAGGCATAAACAATAAATATAGGACATGATGTATACACACGGCTGAGTAGAGTGCACCTTAATTCACATTCTGTGCCACAGGGCTCAGTGATGGGCTCAGACTGGGGAATTCGGTCACATCGCTGGTCCGACACTGTGAGCTGATCCGACTCTCTGGTACACACGGGTTTCCTCTTTCGTTCTCCTGCACAATTAAAAAAAACCCCACACACATTGTTTGAGTCATACAGGAAAGCCATCAAATCAGTATTTCTCTTGCTCTTTTTTATAGTAGCAATAAAGAGACATTTAATCATGCTTTTCAATCTCTTTCAGAAACAGGGAGCGGGTTAAGTCTCTCCAAGCAGAGCAGAAAGCGAGATGGATACGGGCAGAGCTGCAGCACGTCTGCAAGGACGGGCAGGTGGGCACGGCTGGTCCTCAGACCCAACCCAGACACCGATGCCCCCCTGCAGCCTCTGGCAATGCCACCTCACCTTCTCTGAGCCTGAGCTCCTCACCTGCAAAGTGGGTTGTGGGGTTGAGCTGGCTCAGAGGAGCTGTAAAGGTGCCCTGCTCTGAAACCTGTGAGATCATCTACCACCACAGCCCAGAGAAACAATCCCATCCATAATGTGAGAATCCCAAAGAATGCACACGGAGAGGGTTTTGACAGCACTGCCCAGATCCTAGATGAATTCAGGACAAGTCTGTGCCTTCTTTCATGCCTCCCCAAGCACCTACCTTGGCAGAGCTTACTGCAGGGCTGCCATGGGCCGTATGCATTCCAGTAAAACTGCTGAGGTTTGTCCTCAATGGGGATATTAAACGTGTAACGAACGTCAGGATTGTACAAATTGCCCACTGATAAAACCTGAGCGGGGAAAAAAGATGAAGCAGAGTAAACTAAGAGACTTCGGCTGCCCACTGTTTTCAGTCCAATAATGCTGGGCTGACTTTTCCACACGCACAACATATACTTCACCTGAAGCGTTATTTCTTGCTCAATCCGATCTGTAGAATTAATCCTTTCAATAGTATTATCCGATCCGCTGTATTCGATCACAGCATTCCCAACTTTGATTTCCCTTTTAAACATACTGACGACAAAGTCTCCATTTAATATAAAGTCTCCTTGACTGTTAGATAAGGCTGCATAGGTGCAAAAAACAAGAACTAAAGACGCAGAATTAACTCATACATACACAATAACGTGGGTCATGCGCTCGCAGGGCTCCCTTTCATTGGGGTGGGAGGAAAAGCCCACTGGCACTCTCAAGCAGAAAGGATGTAAAGAGAGCAGCCGAGGCTCTTGCAGACATTGTGCCTTCTCCGTTTTCCACCAGAGAGCCTCATTAAAATGAAGGTTGAATGCCTGAAGTCGTTGCTAAATATTTCCTACATAACCCAGGGCAGAGAGATACACAGCACACACAGCCTGTATCCCCTCCTTTATCACAGAAATAACCCTGCCCGAATCTTTGTGTTAGCTGTGCAGATAGGGTGGCTTCCCTGTTGTTTCCAGGTGTGTTCTTAGGGTAAATGCATGTACCCTAATTGCCCAAACATCATTTTCCAGTAGATAATTACAGCGAGTTTGGTCAGTATCTCCCCCTCTCTCTCCCTCCTCCCCACTCCAGTACTTTTTATTATTCCAAATCTTAAGGTATGTGAAAGCACTGGAGGCTTAAAGCCTAAATGCTTTATAAAAGGAACAGTTTCCTGAAAACAGCAGTCTGCTGCACAACTTCACACTAATGCGATTATGTAGCTAATTTCCTAAGTTAGTTTCCCCACCATTTCACCCATCACAGCTACATTACTACAAAGCCTCCGTACTGAAAAAACTAAACTTAACACCAAAACACTAAAGGGAAAGGTTTTTACACTGAATGAGGAGAGATAATGAAGCAAAACACTGCTTGGTAGCAAACAGACATAGATGGGAAAAAAAATCTCGAGAAGCAGATGCTATACTCAACCAAACTCCACACTTTGGAGGCTTTAATGTCATTAGGCAGTAGTAAAACTCATTAAAGGATTCCTTCCCATTTACTCTATCTCCTACAACAGTACGTACACGTCTTGGACTTGATGACAACATCAAATTCCTCCTAAATTGTTAAGGAACTACAAGGTTCACAGTACTGAGGGCCCAAGATTTCACACTCAGTGAGCTGCAAAATAAGTGGATACATGCACACTTCTCATTTGCTTCTAGTCAGGCCTAATGTGAAGAGATGCTTTCCCAGCAATATTAAAGCAACATTAAAGAAGATTTGACTGCATTGCTTCCCAAGAAGATTAAAGGCCCTCCAAGAAGAGCTGAGAAGTTCTTTGGGGCTCCTTCTGGGGTGAATCAGTTTGAATACGCACAACACAGGGAAGATTGTTTTTCTAGAAAAGATGAATAATGAAACGTATCTCCATCCACCAGGATGGAAAACTATGGCTCATCAATAAGATTTTCTTGGTATTGATGTGTATTTGTGCTGCACCATCTCATTTCATTGCTGTGAACATGCAGAAATGATGCAAAGTGGCTGTGAGGGACAGAGAGCCTTGAATGACCCCAGGCTGGGAATGAGAATAGGGAGGACCCGCTGCCTAAATGAAGGGTCCAGCCACATGGGCAGCATTTCGGAGAGACAGCCAAAGCTGTCAGCACCATTTTCCTTTGGTGCATGATAGTCTCCTCTACTTGTTTCTCAAGTGTCGCAAAGAACTTTGGTTCTTTACCTACAATGGGCTAGAAACCATCAGCTTAGTCCCACTTTCAGCATCCTCAAACACGGTGGGCACTTTGGTTAGGCCTTGTATTTTCCAAAAATTGCCCAACGACTCAGGGATTTTGCAAGATGAAATGAGATGAAGTGTCCAGCTCAGAGATGCCATAGGGGACCCCATGCTACCAACAGTACCAGCTATGGGGCATGCAGAAGAGAAGGAACAGAGCCGGGATGGCAACTATCTCCCTGGGACTGCAAGGGGCCACCACCTCACTCCCTGCTCCGTCAGTGGCCTGAACAGACTCTGAGGGACACAAACCGGTCTTAATGTCAAAACCAGCCTTCGACTGACAGGTGTAACATCAGTCACAATGTGTGGTTGTGTTACATCCACTGTTGAGCCTGAACACAACTCACTATGGGATGATCCCTTCCAGTATCTGAAAGCAGCTACAGGAGAGCTGGAGAGGGACTCTGTCAGGAAGTGTAGGAATAGGACAAGGGGTAATGGTTTTAAATTGGAAGAGGGGAGATTTAGATTAGATACCAGAAAGAAATTCTTTCCTGTGAGGCTGGTGAGGCACTGGAAAAGGTTGCCCAGAGAAGTTGTGGATGCCCCATCCCTGGAGGGGTTCAAGGCCAGGCTGGTTGGGGCTTTGAGCAATCTGCTCTGGTGGGAGGTGTCCCTGCCCATGGCAGGAGGGTTGGAACTGGATGATCTTTAAGGTCCCTTCCAACTCTAGCCATTCTATGATTCATTCTAGGATTCTATGAATCAGTGATCATCATGGTGAAAAAAAACAACCAGGCAAGAGGGGCTCAGTCTAAGTGAAATCAGAATTATTATTTTCAGGGGAATAGAAATATAGAACTATATATAGAAATACAAAAAATAACTTCTCTTTGGATTTGTTTGTACACGTGTCATTCAGAATATGATGTATTTACTCTCCAGCCAAGGCACGGTGGCAGCAGAGACATGTTGAGGTGCGACGAGGAGACTCTAGCAGAACTCAGAAGCCTGTTTGGTTCCCAGCTTAGTGCCTCAGCTCCCACCCAAAGCCTAGGCTCCATACTCCTTCCCAGCCCCAGAAACATTCTGGGGTGATATTTCTTATAATTTAAGGGCCTCCCAAACTTTGCATCAAGGATTTAATGAACAAAAAGAAGGAGCAAGATAAGGCTGAATGTTTGGTAGGCATCTGAAAGAAATTCTTGATAAGAAAACAACTTCTTCAAACAAATTCTTCATCCTCCCTAGCAGAGAGCAGCCAGTACAAACAGACAATAAAGCAGAGTTCTGTACCGAAACAAGGACTGCAACTCACCCAGGTAGTTGTCATCCTCTGGTTTTCCTGAGTAACTGTGCTGACGCACATCAATATTAGTTGCACCAGCTGGGATGCGGACCACAACGTTATAGCCTAGAAAAGATTTAACAGAAAGTCAAGGCTATTACACAGACATTTCATTTGCTTTTTACAGGGAGAAGGGAAACGAGCAAAATTACCTCACATTATACAAGCTGATACTTTTCATTTAGGGATAGCATAAATAGTTATAAAATGCGATATGCTATAGCTAGAAGGATTTTGCATTTTACATCAGTGTTTTCGCAGATTAAGTGTGGTAATGGCTTTTATAGACCTGCATTTTTCACTATAAAGTTTTTAGCAACAGATTCTTACCATAATGCACCGTGTTAAATGTGCCTGCAATAGTTTTGCATGAAGAATTATCCCCACCACAAACACCACATTTATCTCTTCTTGCTTTTGAATTCAGCACATGATCACATCCAGCTTGCTTTAAGAGAAAAATAGAAAAAACCTAGATTGAACAAATACAGACTAGAACAGCATTTGCAAAGCTCCTAATTAAGGCATACAAAAGCTTTGTATGCAAAAGGCTGCTTTGAGACAAATTGTTTTGCTTCCCCACATTTTTCTGCTGATTTACAGTGCGGCCATCCCACACCATTTTCAAGCAAATGGCGTTTTTTACAAAGCGAGATTCAGAACCGCCATTTGCACCAGGCGATGCCTGCATGAGCAAAAATTCTTGCAGTTGTTCCCATAGAAGAAAGTGTGAAATAGAATTGTAAATGGAAATGTAAAGTGCTCTGGGGTCTGACTGGGAAGAACCAGGACAGACACAGAAGGCAGCATCATCTGGATTCAGGCTCTGTCCTCCTCAGCCCTTAGTAATTTAGGGAAGATCATAGAATCATCTAGGTTGGAAGAAATCCTTGGGATCATCGAGTCCAACCATCTACCCCACTCTACAAAGTTCTCCCCTACACCACATCCCCCAACACCACATCCAAATGACTCTTAAACACATCCAGAGATGGTGACTCAACCGCCTCCCTGGGCAGCCTATTCCAATGCCCAACCACTCTTTCTGTGAAAAATTCTTTCCTAATGTTCAGTCTAAACCTACCCCGTTGGAGCTTGAAGCCATTCCCTCTTATTCTATCACTAATTACCTGCGAGAAGAGACCAGGACCAGCACCAACCTCTCCACAGTGTCCTTTCAAGTAGCTGTAGAGAGTGATGAGGTCTCCCCTCAGCCTCCTCTTTCTCAAATTAAACAATCCCAGAATGTAGGAACATCCTCCATGCATGGCTCTTCTGCAAACCTGGAGGCTGCCCCAGCATCCCCCAAGCCAAGAGGGCATGCCAACAACTGGGTGGAGGAATGTGCTGAAGTGTCATCCTGTCATGCAAAACTGCAGCTGCCCTCGCTAAAATGAAGGAAAAATACTTACCCGGCAAAGGCCCTGCACGCATATGTCGTTCGTGTCGGGGCCACAGGGCGTCCCATCGATGACACGGTCCCGTAGCTGGTAATATGCCGTGTTTCCTGCCACCCGGCAGAATAACTTGCACCGATCCTTCATTAGGACTGGGGATGGGAGGGAGGAAAAACCAGAAGCGCGTTATCCCAATGCCTTCATCCCAAGGCAGATGGTGATACAGGATCTGCATCTCCCTCCCAACCCCCTGCCACTTACTGCCGCTGTATTTGGGCACCCAGCGCACGTTCGTGGGTAGCCCATTGATGTTAAAGTGCTTCCCATCGAAGTCGGCACACTGCTCGTCACGGAAATCCTTCTTCAGCTTCGAGCACGGCTCGGTGTTGCAGGATTTAAACTTCATGCGACGACCCACGCAGTATTTCCCACCATTTTTAGGCCTGCAGAAACAAGGAAGAGAAGCTGGCTGAGATCGGACTGGAAATGAGATGCAATTGCAGTTCTGTGACCTGTTCAACACCATTTTGATGGCTCTGTCTATGTCTCTACATGTCTTCAATTAATATCCCAGGCTGACAAGTAGGAAAGATTATGCAGGTGTCTAACAAAAAAAACCAAACAAACAAACAAACAAAAAAAGACCGTATATTTAGAAAGTTCTATTTAAATAGGAGGAAAAACTTCATGGTGAGGATGACGGAGCCCTGGAACAGGCTGCCCAGGGAGGGTGTGGAGTCCCCTTCTCTGGAGACCTTCAAGCCCCGCCTGGATGCAGTCCTGAGTGATGTGCTCTGTGCAATCCTGCTTTGGCAGGGGAGTTGGACCGGATGATATCTAGAGGTCCCTAAAAAGGGATGAAAAAGGGAATCTCTAATGAATGCAGAGATAGTGAGAGAAACCAGAAAGGAAGAGCAACATCTTCCTCCCTGTCTGAGGATGTAGTTTCACACTAAGGGATCCCCTATGGGAGATCCATCCCTCCACAACCCTGTCGGTCCTATGGATTTGTAACTGAGAGCTTGCGCCTGATCTAGTGGGTTTCAAATCACCAAACATCACGGCAGAAAGGAGAAAGGGCTTCCCTGCAGAGGCTGAAAGGCTAGGCAGCACTTAGCCCTTCAGGATTTCTAGCCCAAAATGGTAGAAATGGTAATGTTAGACTCTTTTAAACAACTTTATCTCCATGCACTTCAGAAAGCAGCCAAAGACGGTCAATAAATACTTAACCCCCATTTTATAGTAGCATAACTCTAGTATAAACTGGAGAGAGCGATACCATCCAAGCCACATAAAAGCCAGCAGATAAACCCAGAAGAAACTGTCATTTTGAATTTCCTAACTCCCAGGTTCAGGGCTGCAGTCATAAAACTATTTTTGTCCTCCTCGTATATAGACGGAGCTTTTACCAGGTAACAGCTCACTCCGGGGACCGAAAAAGCCTCTCCTGCTTCAGCTGCTGTCAGCAGCAGTGAAGGAGCAAGCTACGTGAGGACGGCATTGGAGGGGCTCAGAAGAAGGCACTTTTCTGGTGAGGGCTCACTTTCAGCTATGGTAATGCTGCGGGGAAAGGACCCCTGGGATACAAGCTATCATATTTACTGTCTGCTCAATAGACATTTCTTCTAGGAACTTGGGTAAGATTTCATATGCTCGTCTATATACAGCCTTCTATGTGTATTACGAATTGTAATAATAAAAAAGGATGCATCATGCTTTAAATGTTCTGAAAAAAACCCCCACTGTCTTGCTCCTGAAACTTCAAATGAAATTGGGAGGGCATGGTAGAGGCTTCTAGGAGCTACCACTATTAATATGCATAATAAAAACTGCAGTACTCAAGCAGCTTTGCTTTTCCCTGATGTTACAGAGGGAGAGATATTGCAAATCTGGATGAAATCTTGGCAGGGTCCACTTGGACAATGCTGTAATTTTCCAAAAGGAAAAAATTATACCAACTAGGACTTGCACTGAGGGGAGATAAACTTAACATTCATCTCAGCTATCAGCATGGGAAAGCCTCCATAGGCAGAGGTGAGCCCCAGCCTCTCCCTTTAACAGACCATTTCAGAGGAGTCAACAGAAGGCAAGAGCATCCTGAGTGACCTGAACCTCCGTATCCTGACCACATTGAGCTGAAGCATGTGTAAAGAGGCAGAGAGTGGCTCTTGAAACTCGCTGTGATGTCTGTGCTCAGCTCCAGCCTCTACTAAACCTACATCTTCTACCCAACCCTTGAATAAAACAAGTGCCTGCAGCAGCAAGAAGTGCAGATCAGAAAAGCAACACACTTTTCTGGCTGAAGCCCTTGCACCTACATCTCCTGCCTTTCAGTGCCTTCCTTCTGGAATGGCTCTACCTCATCCTGAGACCTGCTCTAGTGGGAGGTGTCCCTGCCCATGATCTTTAAAGTCCCTTCCAACTCTAACCATTCTATGATTCTATTTGACCAGATGCCCATCAGTGCCCCAAGGATGCTGGCAGAGCGCATCTTCCCATTGAGCTGGTTTGCCCACTTGGAGACCCTTCAAAACAAGAACTAAGGAGCAATAAATGGGAACCACCCCTTCCCTTATCATGGAGATGCCCACTTGACTTCTCCACGTTGCATGCAGCCAGCACATCCTCACACAACAGAGACAGAAACACCCTGCACATGTATGAGGGTCTCTGCACACAAGGAGTCAACAAGTTCCTACAGCTGAACACAGGTTTTTTAGCATCTCTGCACATCAATCACCTAGAAAGCCCAGCAGTGCCTTTTGTTGCTCATATAACAATTCTTCACTCTTACTTTTGAAAATTATTTGTCACTCAAGTAGCAGAGTTCCTGTAATATAAGTGAGGAGACAGAGGCACGCAGCAGTTTACACTTGCCAAAAGGTTACCTGCAAAGCAGGGAAGGGCAGGCAGACCTTCCACCACCCCAGCAGCACCATACTAAGGATGCTCACAGGTCTGACAGAATGATTTACCTCCTCCAGCAGCCATGAGCAAGATGCAGAGCACCACCAGCAGCTGCTCCCATGGGATTTTTCCTATCAGCATCCTCTCTTTGCTGAGATACGCACTGCCATGGGGCAGACCCCTTGAGTCCTGTCCTGAACACCGAGGGGTACAATTTGTTTTCAGGCCCAGCCCAGAGCAGCAGCTGGTAACATTAGCTCTACCTGATCTGAGGGCAGCTCTCACATACCCTCTGGAAACTAAATGTGTGCCACTTGCAAAGGTTTCTGGTCTTTGCAATTAAGCAAGAACCAATGATAAAAAGGAACTGCCCAGAGTCCAGTGCAGATTCCTGTTTCCAGGCTGATTTCACACCAGTTCCTAGTGCAGCAAGCTTAGATCCGGCATCTACTGACATAGTCTATTAATCTAACTGATTACACTTGGGACTGCTCCAGAGCTGATCCAGTGCGGGAGTCCCTGCAGATGCACCCTGGATACTCCTGCCTCAGGCACAACGGGAATTTATGGGGGCTTCTCACCATCAGAACCCTTCCCGCAGACTATTCCTGCGTGGGCACATTCTCTGCCTTCAGCTACAAAGGGACATCTCAACCACCTCACTATACACCATGTGGGAAAACTTGTTAGCTGTGGCAGCAGCATAGTCCAGGACTTGGTGAGCCCGAATCATTCTCGGGGGAGTTAACGGGATTCACCATTTTCACTTTGAAAGCATTAACACTGCAGTAGGACTGCTGCAGTTTGACAAACGCTCTAAATTGCACAAATCTCTAACAGGGCATTTCTTTAAACAACAACAAAAAAGGCAATTGCAATATAGAATCTTAGAATGGTTAGAGTTGGAAGGGACCTTAAAGATCATCCAGTTCCAACCCCCCTGCCATGGGCAGGGACACCTCTCCCTAGAGCAGGTTGCTCAAAGTCCCATCCAGCCTGGCCTTGAACACCTCCAGGGATGGGGCATCCACAGCTTGCCTGGGCAACCAGTTCCAGTGCCTCATCACCCTCACAGTAAGGAGTTTCTTCCTAATATCCAATCTAAATCTCTCCTCTTCCAATTTCAGACTGTTACCCCATTGTCCTATCACTAGACTTCCTGACAGAGTCCCTCTTCAGCCCTCCTGTGGGCTTCCTTCAGATACTGGAAGGCTGTATCTGTATATGATATAAATCCGTTTAATTAAAACGATACTAAAAAATATACGGGTGTCTAATAAAATCCAAAGATCCCAAGCTACTGCATAGTTTCCTTTTCTTTAGACACAACCCATGAGATTGAGATGACATTGAACACATGGACACACCGCAAAGTGAAGGATGCTGAAACTTGCTGTCGTGTTGCAAGCTGTCAGCTTTGTAACCGTGGCAGTAAATCTCCCTGCAGCCAGTGTTTGGGGCCGAAGCACACTCACACTTCTGACATTTCAAAACAGTCCCAAACCACCCTGACAGTTTTAGGGTGTTTTTAAACCAGCATTGCTTTTCATGGAGTCTGAGTAAACAGGAAAGAGCTGACCCTGAAAAATAAGTCAGACTCATACAACATCGATTTTCAGTGTCACAAAGAAATATGGGATACTCCACACTACGTAGTATTTCTGTGGATAATCATCTATGATGTACTGCAGAGGCAGAAGGGAATGCAGTGCATGCACAGAAACCTCCTTCTTGTCTCTCCATTTCCTTTCTCTCTGAATCACCTATTTGTTCAGCTAACAGCTGGTGTGGACCCACTTTCCATCAAGCACAATTCCCCTCACAAGCTCTTGCATACACCCCAGCTTTGCTGAGCTCCTCCCAGCACATCAGGAATGCTAAGGACACAGCAGACAGATCTGGGGAACCATAGGGTCTCATCCCCACTCCCACCCCAACAGTGCGTAATGCATCATCTGCAATTACTGACCTTGAATGTTCTTGCTTGCAGACTTTAAGGTAGCGCCTGGTTCAGGAGCACCAGGTAGTGGCACCTTGCTGAGAAGTGCTGGTTTTGGGGGATGATTTGCATGTGCTCAGTCCCACGCTGCTGTACCTGGGAGCAGTCGGGCTGCCACCATGAAAGGACCCTGGAGACCAACTGTGGGGCAACGTGTGCTCATCTGCACATCTGCCCCCGTGTCTGTGCTCACCCAGTGACTGCAGAAAAACATCTGTGAAGATCTAGCCTGCACAGAGCAGCGTGAGATCTCCTTTGCAGCATCATAGGAAGTCCTGGGACCGGGATCAGTACGTGTGCTGCCAGTGGCCAGCACAGTTATCTATATATGTGTTTACACATCTCAGGCAGCTTTCAGCACAGGTGGATACTTTTGGGATGGTCTAAAATGTAGACGTGATCTGACTTGCATCCAGAGATAACACTGCCTCATCCAGAAAGCCCTTCCTGAAAGCAGGGCTCCTGGTATTGACATCTTATGAAATATGTCTTTTCCCCATAACTCTGTAGCAACGCCTTGCTTTGAAGACCAGGGCTTGCACCACAGACCCTCTACGTGATGTACTGCAGCCGTTGGCTTTGTCTGTACCAGCTAGCCTGGGATTCCCAAGTGGGCAATCTTGGTGGGAAGGGTCTGGTCTGATTAGCTAATACATTCTTCCAGTGTATGTCAAAAGACAGTCTGCTGCCATTTCAGAGGCTCACAGCTTCCATCAGCCCTGCAAGATACTTGCCCATGGAGGTATCACAGCACATTACAAACAGAGGCAGGAGCTGCAGCCTTCTTTTCTGTACCATGGCAGAGGGGGTTTATCCTCAATGCCAGATTTAACACAGTATTTTACTGGCGTGCAAGATACCACCCCAGATCTCACGCACACACACACACACACACACACACACAAAATCTTAAATAAACTAAGCCGTCTTTGAAAATAAAAAACTTAACGAAAACTATTTGAGATGTTACTCAAGGTATCTGGGTTGGTTCTGCTGCCTTCTACAACTGAGGAGAAACGCAGGCTATACCCAGTGGCGTCTCAGCAGCCCCACAGAAACAGGAACACAGATGGTGGGAGCCCACACTGCGATGTCAAATTATGGGGACAAAACAACAGAATTGCTGAAAAGCTCTGTAGATGGTGCTAGGACAGATGACTCCCTGTGGAGACTTCACCAGGGGTTGGAGAAGAGGCCAGGGCTAGCTACACAGCTCTCAAAAGGGGGCCTGGAAAATAACCACTATTAGTGATAAATGCAGGGGATCTCACAGGCAGCTTGGTGCCTGGTGTATTTAGGTGCTTTTGCAAATCCCAGCCTCACAAAACACCAAGATACCAAACACAAGCTAGAAGAGAAGACGGAATTTAAAATCTCTTGACTAGCCTTTAGGATAAAGGAGATTTTCTATCACAAAAAAGCTATCAGTCCACACAGATGCCTCTCCAGAAGATGGGAGTACTTCTCTCCGACAGCATAGGTTCTGCAGCATAGCTATTTTTGTGTGTGGAAAGATGTTTTCTTTTTGCGTCTCCATGGCTACTGGACAACCATATGGTGTGTGCTGATTCAGCACAGTGCAAGGAGAGCTCCTTTGCACTTCTGCATTTCCCAGCATCGTTTTAATTAACGTGCTGGTGTTCCACTCCCTTAGCCTCAACCCTTCTCTCCTCTTTCAACTCTTGCCCAGCCGTGCTGAGCCAGCCTCTTCTGTCACTTCACCACCGAAGCTGCAGGGACAAGCTCTCCCTTCTCCCATTAGCAGTGATGAAGCTGTCACTGGGGCATCACTAACAGCAATTTCCTTGGCAATGAGCCGTCCAACACCAATGATGAGAAAGTAGAATAAGACTGCTCGATGCTTTTAAGACCCCGTGGTCCAAGGAGCTCTGCAGACCCCTCTCCTCTCCATACCACAGTCCCAAACAAGAGCCCGGAGAGCACCCTGCCCACCTCTTCTTGCTCTCGTGGGCTGAAAGGAGGCAGTTAAACAGGAATTGGCAAAGTTCACAATTCATGTAAACAGGCTGTTTTCATACCAGTTGCTCAGCCTATTACTAATATTTTGCCAGCCACGCATTTGTCTCCTTAAAGCCCACAGCAAAATTCCTGAGCATTTCAAAGGGTGCAGGATTTTTGCATTCCAGGCTGACAGTAAACATTTTTGAGTGCCACTTTTTAATGGGGCACAGATTTCTGCTGAGGTTTGGCTAGTCTGCACCAGCTGACATGTAACTGTATAAACGACCAGCTGCAAAACCAGCCAAAAGCTGCAAAACCACCCAAAGCAGGAGTAAAGTGGTAGAAAACTGTTTAAAGGATCTGGCCTGTAGGAACAGCTGCAAATGTAGCCAAAGCAGGGGTAAAATGGTGAAAAATTGAGAAAAACATGGCTCCTTCCCTTCTTCCTCAATCCTGATCCACAGATTTGGAGGAAGAAAAACACCTTTGGAAATGGGACCCCACCTGTGCCTCCCCAGGAAGAGAGGAGGCAATAAACCCACGTAGATATTAGCCGTTTCCCTCTCTCTCTGTTGAAAGGATCCCTTTTTAGTGCACTTTACCTACAAACCAAACCTGTGATCGGCTCCTCCTGGGTTCCTGTGTTGCCTCCTCCACAACAGGCAAAGCCACTGGTCCCCAGGGCGCACACAGGCCCTGAACAGGACAGCTGAAGAGGATTTCAGCCCATTTGGGCAATCCAGCCCATTTTCCCCTCATTTCACCCCCTCAGTTCACTTACTCGGGCCTGTTGCACTCTCGTATCGCCGTCTTTATGCCGCCGCCACAGGTTCTGGAGCAGGTCCCAAAGGGACTCCACGTCCCCCACGCTCCGTCTATCACTGGCGCCTCTCGCTCTTTGGGCACGCACATCCCGAAGCGGCAGTGCTGCTCCCCAAGGAGAGAGATGGGAAAGGTGAGTTGTTCCCCTTGCTTTCACATTACATTACGAGCCGACTGCCAGCAACCCAGCCTGGATTCTCGAACTCATGTTTACTTATTCCTCAACCACCCCCAACATGCAGAAAGGACTTTGCAATTAAAAAGAATTCAGCTTCTTTACTTTTTGTCTGTCACCCCCACGTTTTTTCTGCACCCTTAAATGAAGAAGCCAAGGCAAGCCTTGGAGTCTACGGGAGTGATTTACAGACATAGACTTGAGGATAACAGCAACCAGCGAATATCCCCTGTTTACTGGTGCCGAACAGCACGGCAACGCTCGCAGCGCTGGCTTTTCAAAAAAGCTGCTTATCTGATTTCCTGGAGAGCAGCAGGAACCATGCTGTGCCAGAGACAGACAGCAGGGAAAAACACCAGGGAACACTCAAACCTCACCAACAGCTGTACAAAGCCCCACAACAGAAGAGGGAAAGGAAACTTCCAAAACCAAAGGGCAAATAGCATAGAAAAAAATTTAATTCCTCAATCCGAAGCAATTTTATCTTCTGCTCAGCTGTAACATGGGACATGCCAAGGCCTGGCCTACACTTTTGTTTTCCAGCTATAACTCTTGTTTTCTTTTGTTTGGAAAACTGGTTTAAATTATCTTGGCAAGCCCCTGTCCCTCATTTTTATGGTATAAGTTGTGTCCTTTTGGGTTACGTTTGCTAGTTTGACTGTAGAGACTTCTGGAGAGGTGAGATCTAGGAGACAGTCACCTTCTGGCTCCACTGAATGGAAAAGTGTCCCCCAGATCCATGAGGGGCTTCCCAGCTGCTGAACAGCGCTCCTTAAAACAGATTTAAATCCAGAGACATGCTCATTGGTTGGCAGCTGCCTAAATCTTTGCAATTATAGGGAGCCCAAACATTGCTGATTGCTCACAGATTAGGAAAGGTTACAGAGCTAAAGAAGAAAACACATAGCGCATCATTAAAATATTCCCTTGCAATATTTTTCTGCATCAGATGCTGTTCAGGCAGGGAAACACCTGACAATATTTATGGGAATGGAGCTGAATTTACTGTGTTTTTCCAGCCCTTTCACTAATGGCAAAACAAGGTTGTATCAAGACACACCCATCATAACCTCAACCCCACCTTTTCAGATGTCCTTAAGAACCACCTTAGGGAAAGCTGTCTGGGAAAAAAGAGCAAAATCAAGCTATTATAGGGGTTCTGCATCCAACCCATAGGAACCCTGGCTCTGCAGCACGTTTCACACCTTTATCCCACAACAGCCAGCTTGTCATGTTGCTTTCCTGATGAATAAAGCTGATCTCAGGTGAATTTGCCTATGGGCATGGTTTACAAAAAGGCTGAACCACTCATAGCTTGGGCCCTAACATGGTGGTTGCTCAGAGCTGGGCATGGTATCCAGGTTGTGACGTGCCCTGGATTTTCTTTCATCTGTAGATTTGATTCCCTGGCTACAAACTGGCTGGAAAATATCAACTACAGTAAAGAGAAGAACCAAATATGCTGAAATGCCTGTTCCTTTGCTTCAGGACAAAGCCTGAGAACATGCAACTCCTCCTGGCATTTAGAGGGTTGAAAAACTGCAGGATGGGGTCCCCTCTGCCAGTTCCGCAAAGGGACAAAGAGGTCCGACAGCTGCCATCAACATGAAAAAAAAAATATAACACCAATCCAACAGCGCTGTTCCAATGGAGAACTTCTCACAGCAATGTTGATGCTCACAGCTAAATATATAACCACAGTCATGCTTGGCACCACTGACCCTTTGAAGATGACTGAATAGCTAACCAGTGAACATACACAGCTAACAGACCGTGACATGACCTATATGTCTCCCACCCAATGGTTCAGAATTAACCAGGAAATCACCTACAACCCTTGATTTTATTAAAAAATTGGGGGTTTGGAGCTGATGGTAAATCAAAGGGGGAGAAAAAAAGAGCAGCTGTTTTAAATAACCAGCAAGATTATCTTATGGAAATGCAATGGTGTTTCTTGGAACCACACTGTGAATAGTCTGGCTGTGCAACCTTCGTGCCTTTTGTATTTTAAAAATAATTTCTATGTTGAGTTACAACAGGAAAAACTAAAAAGCCTGCCAGAGTTCTCTTTCCTATGAGCTTACAGATCAGAGAAAGAAGAGAATAAAGGAGGTTTTGTCTGGAACAAGTTCAAAATAACTCAGACACACAGTTGAGCAGGAGAGCAACGGCAAGGACGGGAGACATGACAACAGACTTTCCTTTCCTTTGTCTTGCCACCGGAGTCCCAGATAATTCACCAAATCCAGCTCCCATCCTCAGACTGACTTTGGCTGAATAGATTAGCAGGGGGCAGACAAGTGCTGTGAAGCCTCATGCATGCATAACATATACGCTACCTGCTGCCATACGGCAGGAGACAGAAATGATTACTATTCGCCTGCTCTTCTTTTACCATTCTTTAAACAACCCTGAAAGCCTCAAGAGATGGAGGCCCAAGTTTACGACTCTCTTTATTTTCTTGCAGTGATTTATTTCCCCCCGACAAAGCACCAGTGCTGTGAAACACTGTAAACCATCACGACTGGTGCTCACCCAGCAAAGGCCAAACCCTGGGCTGGGTTTATTACTTGATTTAGCAATATCAAGTTTGGTGTCCTCACATGCAAAATATGCATAAGCTAATACTCTCATGTTGTTTTAGTGTTCTTGATTGAAGAATAAATATAGAGCCTGGTTAAATCTACATGCCAGTGATTTTAGCTAGCTGATTTTTCTTAGCTGTTCAGGCTCCCTCATTTCCAAAGATATCTCCGTAAAAAATGGCATGGTATTTTCTCCATCTGCCAACCCGTATATCACAGACTTTAAGTATGCAGGCTTGAGGCAAGGCATTAGTCAGCAAGCAGCAGTTTGATGGGGCTCTTGGCTGCAGCAGAGTACCAAAATAGTGATTAATTCCAATGAAAAGCTCTCCAGACTCGCACCTCAGCACTTCACAAGCCCAAGTAAACACTGAGGAGAAGAGAGTCAATGATGATCCAAACCTTAAGCTTGAATTAAACTGACACACAGATACAAGAATTACCCTGTAAAGCCTTTTTGTGAGAACACATTCAAATATCTGAACACGAGTGGACCAAATTAGATTGTCTTAAGAACCCATCTGTTCTCAGCTGAGAAATTCAGGTCACAGTTGTCCAATTTGTCTAAACTTGTCAAACTGGCTAAATTTGTGGACTGAAATGTTTTTGCTTACAGAGTCTTAATAAAGAGCCATGCAGCTGGACACTGCCTCTTGGACGACATGGTAACTCTGAGGTGGTGCTAATCTGCTCAATTGCAGTTGTTTGCACATCACTCTGGTCACATCCAAGGGTAACGACAGGTTTGTTGGAACAAAATTGCAGCCCAGATTATTTGGATTTTAAGAAAATAGTTATTTCTGAGTTTCCAGCAGTGAGCAGACCCCAAGCTCATAAACGGAGAAGTTGAAGACACAAGGTCTCAAGTCAAGGGGACACCACAGATGCCTAAGTTTTATCCTGAGTCTCAAAAAAGGGAGGATTTTACATAAAAACATTAAATATCAGTTTACTGCTGGGCTCCAAAGACTACCATTCCCACCACATCTCTAATGCACATTCTGAACAATAAAAACACACGTATTGACTGTGCTTTTCCCTAAGAAAAGGAAGGTAAATTGATACATTATACCCATTGTGTTGAAGAAAATCAGTCAAGCATAGCTGAATAATTGACTTTTCAGACACATGCAACAAGAGATTAATTACCAAGCCTTTGTGGAAAACTATATCCTAAATAGCATCCAGATCTTTTTATTAAAATACATTTGAAAGATTATGAATTAAAAAGTTGACTCTTTCTAAAGAAAACTTTTAACTGTTGATCATTAATAGCCAGAAAAGCAAATTTTTAAGCTATACCTTGTAGAATAACATCACACTTATTTTACTAGACCTAGATATAGGATATTTTTATTCAGACAAAAATTATGAAAATTAGCTATTACTGTTCTTCAAAGGCTTCAGTATCTCAATACAATAAAAATAAAAATCCTCTCAAGTCCTTTTTTTCCAGATCTGGACAACTAAAACCTAAATTATTCTAGAAACCACAATGCTAGCTGGAAACTCATACCACACACAGAAATTGAAAGTTTCTATGAATTACTGCCAAAACTGTTCCATACAGAAAACGTCAACCAGTTCTATATTTTACCCTGAAGTTGTCAAGATGAGAAGCCAGTTGGCAAGTTTTTGTTAGACAAAATTACTAATTGCTTACATCACAGGAAATTTCTAATAAAAGCCTAGGGAAGCTTTGCAAAAGCTTTGCTCGAGAGTTCACTCAAGGGCATTCATCTAAAAAGATAAGCATTCCAGAAGGAATACCTGCTTTAAAACAACGTTATGCCAAGCAGTTGATTTTAATCACATTATCTGGCGTAGAGCTGACCCATGTATATATCAGGTTTAAAACATGCAGAGCTGCTCTGGGCTTCCACCCTTGCAGTCTGAAGCTTTGCCCCATACAACTGGCCTTTGGAATGATTTTGACTGATCTGCTTAGCCTGAGCCCCGGGAAACATAGCTACAAGGCATGAACCGCCAGGTATTACAGACCTTTCCAGGCTCACACTCTGTCCCATCAGCCCAAGGCGTGTGCTGGGTACGACATCCTTTGTGTGCGCCATCAATGTTAATACACCAAAGCCGACGACACTGCATCTGCTTAAGTTATTGAAAAGATCAAAAGATGAAATAAATATGTGCCACATGCCTCACCAGAAAGATGATCCTGTACAAAATTATCCCCTTAGGCTTTATTATTAGGTCACCAGCTTAACAATAATTTGATGGCCCGTGAGCCTCCCATTCATCCAACCCCAGGGGAGCCCATTTTGCCTTGGCAACATCAGGAAAATCAAGGTGTGGAATTTCACTTACCATATACGGGCACACTTGAGATCCAGGTCCAAAAATTAACTCACATTGCTTGTTGACATCATAAATCAGCCCTGGGAGCTGCTGAGGCAACGTGTATGTTCTTGATGAAGGTTCATCAAGCAAACACTCCCCATAACCAGTGCTAAAATGCAAAGCAGAGAAATGGTGTTAAACAGAAGGTGATGGGACTAGAACCCATTGGCGTTTACCTGAGCACCACATCTGCCACATTTAGCAAGCACTACAGCACCTACTGCAGACTCAAGCACAGGAGGGTGCATTACTTGTTAACCCCCACCCGTGCTGCACGATTAACCGTCCACCACCGTGCAGTCAGCTACCCTAAGAAATAGGGTACAGCGTGCACAGCCTGCATTTAGTTGCTGAGTATATGCTCAGCATTATATGAGTATTTAGAAAGAAAACTATTCATCAGCAGAAGAACCAGGAGACTGAGCTTCCAGATTTGCCAGGACACCATCGTGGCTCTTGTTCTGCTCTTGTTCTTCTCCCCATCACAACACATGGGAAGGCATCACAGCAAAATGAGTGATCACTGTGCATAAAACTGGCCCCCAGGCTGCTGGAAGAGTGTTCCCACCAAGGACTAGTGCTAGAGCTTTATCTTGACCTGTGGAGCAGAAAGGTAGATTCAATCTGCTTTCTAAAACACAGGTCTGTATCTGGGCCACAGGGCTTGGAAAACTCACTCTTCAGGTTCAGAGAAGAACACACATTCCTTAAAAGCAATATCCATGGGGGAAGACTTATTCTTCCCCATAGAGAGGCTAGTCCTTGCCAGCTTATCACGAGGCTGAACTGGCAGGGACTGGATGCCAGGGGTGCATTCCTGCTCTATGTAAAGGATGTGTGTGCACACAAATCCCTCCGATTTCCTCCAAATGCTGCACACCGGGATTTCCGATTAACTGAGAAGCCCCGTAGGATGATATGCAGATGTGAAAACAGCCTAACACGTGCATATGCAAGGCCTTACTCCAGAAATTCAGTGATGTATTTCCTACTGCATTTTGACCACATCCAGGGATTGGTGTAGAAGTTCAGTGTCGGCGCCATGACATGCTGCTGATTTTTACCTCCATCTTCTTTGCACTTATGATTGTCATCGTGTGGCATGTTAAATCTAAGCAAAACACAACAGCAAAAAGTACAGTCAGTTTGATGGCAAATGAGGAGCGTTTAGCACAGCAAGAGCAACAGCATGAACTAAATGTAAGCAAACCTGAGATTTTTTTCTAAATGTGCTACTGACAGATACTACAGAAGAAAATTATTAATAAGTGTCAACAAGCATTGCTCAAACTGGGCTCCTAGTAGTTGTCTGCAAAAAGCTACGCAGCACCCTGGTGAGCTGGCCACACCACCGCTGCATATTTTTATCCAGATGAGTCCTTGAGGAAGCCTGGAATAAGATGCAATTTCGGCTGCAGTTTCCTTTAAAGCCGGTGGTTGCAACCCTGCAAGGCAGGCTGGAGTCTGGTCCCACCTTCCTAAAAATGGCAGAGTCTCTGGAACTGAGCCAAAGAGCCAAGTTTCTGAAGGAGATGAATGACTTGATCCCAATGCTGCTCAAAGTCCCTCATCTACGTTGGCAGCACCCTACGTTGGCTGCAGAATGTCTTCTCATGCAGTTGGAATACCTTGGGCCACGCTGATCCTTCACGCTGTTGCCTAAACAGGGCTGCACCAGACGTAGACTTGGCTTCTATGTGTTATGTGGTAGGTTTACAAAATGCCATCAAGCATCAGTATCAGCAGGAACTCACACGAAGTTCACAGCACATGACATATTGAAGAATGTGGCAAATATGCTAATGGAGACAGAACGGCTTAAAGCGCTTTGCCATTTGAAGTGGAGAAGGGGAAATGACCCGGTGTGATCCTGCGTTCAAAGGCTGGGGAGTTTGTATCCCATTAAGATTACCTCCAATGAACCATCTTTTCACTTGGCTCCCTGTAAAAGAGCAAAGAGGCATTTCCTGCTAGGAATCTCCTCTAACCCCCTCCATAGCCCTGGCGCAGCATTCATGAAGGAATGAATCACAGGTTAGGTGTGGGGAACACCAAATCTTTGGGGACTTTCTCTCAGGAAATCTTGTTTAAACAAATGCTGCTGTGATTAAAAATAGACCCTCTCAGCCAGCCCTCTGAAAAAGGGGTTTTGAGAGATCTCTTCCCATGTACTCATCCATTCCACACCTACAGGCCTCCACTCCTAACTAGGTGTAAAGTGCTTTGGGACCGAGTTGTAGCCGGTGAGTAAAGAACTGTGTGATCTAAGATGATTTTTCTCCCTACCACTCAAAAAAGTCAAAATCAGTTCAAAGGAATTTCCACTGGAGGAGGTGCATCTTCCAATGACAGCATCTCTTCTGGGGATGTCCAGCAGCATGAGATTTTCCTTTGTGAAATGGGCCAGGAGGTGGGTCAGGCTCACTTACACATCCTGATCGCCTGCCAGATACTGTGAGTAAATTCCTTTCTTCAGTAGCATCATGCATGGCACTGGGACGAGCTGTGGCAGGCTGAGGACCTGCTCTTGGAGGAGACTTCCCTCCAGAAGGCCAGGTGAGACGTGTCCATGCTCCTTGCCCTGGTCCTCCCTGAGGCACTCAGCACCTCCTGGCCCTGGCCAAAATCCTAGCTAGTCCCAGTGGCTTGGCTGAGACATCACAGCTGCTGGGGTAGATGCAGTAATAAGGGGCATTTTGTTAGCTCTCTTCCCACAGTTAGGTGCTGCTTGGAGTACTCTGTTATTAATCCTCCCCAGAACGTAGGTCTGCTGGTTTTACTGCCCTCAGATGGGCTCTGGAGCCCCACCACTGCCTCCCGAAGTCACACCACCACCTAATCTTCCGTGGTGGTGCATCTTCTACACAAATACATTTATCTCTTCTCAAATAATTAGGCTCAGCAGGTACAGCCTAGCCTGGCTGGCAAGCCCCAGCTAGCATAAATCTTGGGTTATTTAAATGTAAATGTATTTACATAAAACATACACATGGCCAAGTTCATGTGCTATTGTGAAAGCAGTGCTCAGTCCGTTATCTTCACTAATTGAACAGCTCCTGTATGGGTCACAGACTGTGCCCAGCTCTGCCAGACCTAGGAGAGAACAAAGAGGTTTATGATAGCAAAAGAAACGTTGCCCACGGTTCAGCACAGGCAACTCACATTGTCACTACAAAAAACAGTTATTAAAAGACAAAGAAAAGGTTTTCCTTACCCAGAGTATCACATTTGTCGTGCGCTCTACAAATATCCTGTCTGAAAGCAGAACAGACCTGACACATTAATTTTCAACGCAGCAGTGAGTTAAGGTACAAGCACAATAACAAAAACCAAAAGCAATTCTTGGACCTCCACCAGACATTCTCATGCTGGCTGACCACATTATCCTGTCAGAACCCAACATAGTCAGAATTTTTCATCTTATGGGCAGACCTTGGACAGTCCTGAACTGCTCAAAGTCATCTACCAGTATGGTGGAAACATTATCCCAGTTGTGCTCACTGTTACACCGCTCCCACAGTTGCAAATGTCATTACACCCACAGTAAAAGCTGAGTCTCCCCCATAGCTGCATACATTCCATGCTCACAGCCTCTGACACGGGACTGGCTACCATTCTCGTGAGAATATTCACCATACCTGGTAACAAGCACGGCTGTATCGTGTTGAAGGTGACTTCCTTCAGGGTGGTTCTGGGATTGCTGCCACTGGCAAAAATTTTTTAATGTTGTCTGGGCATTGTAAGATATCGCAGGGCCATCCTAACAAGTGACATACAGAAAGCAGGTATTTTAATTATTCATCACAATGCTCACTGCAGATGCCAGTGCCAAACAGAAGGAGAAGAAAAACACTTCCATTACCTGTTCATTATGTATCACGACCAATTTCACAATGACGATATTAATTAAATTTCCAATGCTTGGGTCTTTGTAGATTGAAGCCACCTGTTTCAAAAAGAAATATTCACAATTATTACTAATATTGAAAGAAAAAAATCAACTAAGACAATGCATGCACACGATTTCCATTTTGCAGCTGTTTTTCTTGAGTCACTCTTCTGGCTACTTGGAGAGACCTCCTGCCAGAAGCACAATTTTAGAATGAAATAAACCTGGTATCGCAGAAAATCAACATTTCCTTTTGCTTCAACACACATTTCACCAAATTACAATATCATTCTGCTCCGAGATACAATGGCCACCAACCAAGACTGTCAAAAGCAACTCATTCTCTCAAGTGCCTCATTTTGTCATGGACATTTTTAGACCTGCACTTCTACTTGAATAGGACAAAAATCCCTCTAATGACACAACTACACTGGATATTCACTTTTAGCCACTAGGCATCTCCACACATGCCTGTCTGGGGACTGCACTACTGCATCCTAGTACCAGTAGCTACTAAAATGCTTGTCCTCAGCCTGGGAAGCCAACCCTAACACTATGCTAAGGATCAAGGTAACCACAGGCCCCTTCTCCTTGCAACAGCAAGGGAAATCATGCAACTGTACAACCTACTAGCATCAGTCCCTTGGAAGGCACAATCCCCAAAGCACCTTTTAAATTCAGCTGCTATTTCACGTGTGTATAAATAAAAAGAAGAGTACAGCGCCTGGACTAAAGGGGCAGTGACACTTCTTGTGCTTCTTGGGGTTTGAAAAGCTGGAAGGAAGAGGTGTGGGAAGGGTTAGGATAAGCAGTAGGTCTGGGAAGGAAGAAGATTCCAACCGACGCTCCCTATCCAAGTTTTACCAAGCTTTACTCTAATCCCAGCATTACCTCCATACCTGGCTGAGGAAAACTGATGATATTGCATCAGAACTCAGCAGAAAAGGAGACTGTGACTGCTAGAAAATGGTGCACGGGTGAATCTGCTCCCTGTAGTTGAGTACTCACTATTGACATTAACGTTAAGACATAGTGCTGTAGATTAGCTCCATGGTAGGCGACCATCCTGCTGTCAGCCACCACCATCACCTCCACAAACCGAGGGTAGGAGAGAAACCGCTTTGTTCTTCTGTGGCTCTTCTTTTCACTGATGTTCCCAGTCTTGTTGCTGTCTGCAGAAAATGAATTCACTTCCAGGCTGTGTTTTAACATTTCCATGTCAGATAACAAGCTGCCCTCTGTCCACTGCTTTCTCCAGTGTTTCCGTTTGTTCTTTTTGTGACTGTGTTCATGATCTGTGATTAAAAAGCAGACGAAAACATAAAGTACATCCTGCAGCGAATGGATTTAATACCACATGTGTGTTATGTCAAAATACCTATTTATTTCAATCAAGAGTTAGTTGGTTTGCTCCAAACAGCTAACCAAACCAGAAGGACTATGTGGAAGGCCTCCACGTAACCCAACACCTAATGGCACTTAAAGGCAGACATTCATGCAAAGGTTTTCCTGCAGCAGAGCTGCCCATGTAGGAGGGATGGAGCCGGGGCTGCAGTTCCTTTTAACTCGATGTGAGCCCAAGGATGGTAATTAGCCACCGCAGCAGCAGCGTGAGGATTCTGGGCACGTCCAAGGTGGCCAGGAAACCGCAGGAAACAAAGGTCCAAATCCTGTATTTCTAACTCAGGCATGAAGGACGGCAGGATTTGGCCTTCATAGCGAAGCAATTATATATGATTTATTTCTGTCTCTAACAATAACATGGCTGGGCTTCAATTCCCCCCCTCCCTTTATTATTCTGTGCTATGGGAATGGTAAAGGTCATCTAATAGCACAGCTGCCACTGGCTAAAGAATAGAATTCAGGAAGTTTCACATATACTGCTTTTGATATTCAATTAGGCCAAACATAAAAGCAGCCTGAAAATATACTCCATGCTGATACAAAGACGACAAAGTGAAGAGGGAGAACAGGCAAATAAAACATATGGAACGTGTACAATTAAGATTTACCATCTGATTAGTATGTAATTATAGCATTATTTAAATGTAAGAGCAAAATCAGTCTTATTTGATGCCACTTAATTTTTAATCAGTTCATCATAGGAAGAAGCTAATTGAATGTGATTCATCCATGAGAGACTGTTTGCTTCTGCATTTAATATAAAGCCAGATCTGAACTACTCATCTAAGACTCCAGGCTACAACCCTCATGCTCTTTGTAGCTTTAGTTTAATTTTGCCATGGTGGTGAAAAATATCACATTTCCTTATCTGACCTACTGAGTAGGTTAGAGGAAGCATAATACTAGGGAACAAAGGAATATTCAATGCTCAAACAAGATTGAAATGATAGGAAACTTCAGCTATTTTTCCTGTGTAGTTTCCTTTTAGGATATTTTGTAATAATTTCCAAAAAAAAAAAAAAAAAGAATAAAAGTGAAATATAGAGTACATTCTCTAATATCAGGACAGGCAAAGGAGGTTGGCTAGCTTCTGCACATCTGAAAAATGCTAGGGCTTTGCCCTGTGTGTAAATAGGCAATAGACTATTTAAGAATTAAATTCTGTTTACTCTGCGCTACCTAAGCCCTATGAATTCCCCTTCCTTGATATAGTCCAGACCACCTTAATACAGCAGAGACTCTGCAGTTATTTCAGTAAGAATTCGAGAAAGCCAATGGCATTTGTGGTTATAATTGGATTGCCCTAGTTCCTCTGCACTAATCAATGCCCTTGTGTTGGCAAGGTTGTGCTCTCACGCTGGCACGGCTTCGTGGGCCACTGTGACATTATCCCAACTCGTTCAGTGCCAATCAGTGCGGGAAGCCAACTATGCATACAAATAACCTAAAGGTGAGAGGAAGACCAGAAGGAGGAGAAAGCGCTAACCTCAGCCCTTCAGCCAGTTCCCCTCCCTTCTGCACCCTCAGCCAAGTCACTTAAACTTCCTTTTTAACTAACTAACTTCCAAAAGAAGCCAGGTACTTCAAGAAAAGGACAGGGAGATGCTCAACAGGGCTTCAGTGAGGCTGAAGGGTGAAGGCAGAATTCTGCACCACCCACCGCTGCAGCCCTACAAAGCCCCAAAGAGGACCATGGGACTCAGGCATCTTCTCCTTCAGCCAGCCTCACAGAGGGAGGTTAGATGGCAGAAGGAGGAAGAAAAGCAAAGGATTCTTTGAAGAAGCACCTGTTATACAGGAGATGTTGAAAAGAAGTTAATTGGCATTCCCCAGGCTTACATTGAAATCCTGAAGCTAGTGCTGTCACACGCTCAAAAATATACCACCCCAAAATCAGGAGTCCACATGAAATGCCAGGTCTTGTTCAGAGAGCCCCAAGAGCCAGAGCCCAACACAGCCAGATACACCCAGCACAGCGGAAAAACCACCTTTCCTTCTGTTGCAGAGATCTGGCACAGTGTCACAGAATCATTATGTTGGAAAAGACCCTTAAGATCGTCAAATACAATCATTAACCCAACACCGCCAAGGGTACTGTATCAGCATACTTCCCCCGTCCAGCACACAGACCAAGTCAGCCACATCATCCCTTCAAAAAACAACATTTTTTTCCCCCAGGTATGAAGTCACCCCAACAGTTGCTACATGCCATTTAGACAAGTGGTGTATACTATGTTTGCCAGCATAGTTACTGTAAAACCAAGCACAAGAGAGTGGGGATGTATCACATGTAAAGCCAGTCCTGGACTTTGAGAGTAGCCAACTGTTATCTTCATCCATCGTTCTTGCCCATAACTACACTCAGAGGTGGTATACCTGTAAAAAATTAAACACTAATGGTCGTGCACTGCTCTCAACCCATCCATAAAACCCCAACCAGCATTAATGGGAGTTGCATGCAGGGACTGCCAGTACTCCCTGTGCCGATGCTGCTGATATCTCGCTCACTCCGTTACAACAAAAATGCTCTGGCTGAATGGTGCAGGATACTGCCCTTTAATCAAGAAGAAGGGAAAAGCCTTTCACGTTATGCAAGAAAACGGAAATTTTACAGCAACAGCTTTCTATTGCCACACACAACACCAAAAAAGGCTCTGATGTTTTTCATCCTGGCTTTGCTTTTTTTTCCCCATTCTCTATTGTGTTAATGCTTTAACAGAAATCAGTAAGGAAAATGGTTTGCTTGGCAAGCTCTCAATCTTCGCAAACGACCTGAAAAATATCTACCTACACACAGCAGTAATTGGATAGGTTTAAGTAACAAAACGTTTTCTTTAATTTGCAGAAAAAAACCACAAACAAAACCCAATGAGCAAACACTTTCAAACCACTGCAAACTCCAGGTCAATAATTCAAGTACCAGACTAGTCTACTCACTGACTCAACAGTTAATATAAATTCAAGAGATGGCTAAAAAGCTACTGGAATAATGTCCTTTTTACTGCTTGCTTTACTAGGACAGTCTATGGCGTTTACAATGTCTTTAGACAGACATGGAGGTGTATGTTCATTTTTCTCACTTGGTTTCTTCTTTGTTATGTGAGAGTTCAAAAGGAGACCCAACGCCACGACAGGGATGTTCCTTCCTGACAGCATCTTTCCACTCGTGCCATTTATTTTTGCTTGCACAAAAAGCCTCAGCCCAGAGCCCATTGAACTGATTTATGGGTGGTTCCTGCTGATGGATTTTGGATCCATCCCAAGGGAGAGAGCAGCGGAGACTCAGGCCCTACATCAGCACTTTGCCTGCATGAAAGGGTGACAGGGCAGAGCCAGGGACTGCTCTTGAAAGAGTAGCTATTGTTATGCTAAAAGCAAAAATTAAAAGAAAGAGCGATCACTTATCCCAACAGTTCTAATCCTTTTAATTTCTACATTAACTTGTCCTTGGAATAGAAAGCAATTTGCACAATTAAATAAGACATGTGACAATGCCAGCAGTTCCAGTTCAGCTCCAACTTCATGAGAGCTCACATAGCAGGGAAATAAAAAAAAGGCAGCAAAAGAGAAGAAAATCATCAAACATTTTCTGAACATGTGGCCTAAGATTTTTAAGACAAAATTTGCTCCTCAGTGGTTGGCCCATAACACTCTTAGACTAGCTCTGATCCAGCTGCGCAGACGATAAAACTATCATTTGGAAGTTAATTATTTATTGCGCACATCCATAAAGCAGATCAAGATGCAGCTGAGCTTCCCCCAGGCAGGCAGTTGGTGTGGGACCTGCCTCCTTCAGCTCAAGAAGGAGCCACAGCAGCAAACCCTGTCCAAACGGTTGGGTATGAGCTCCAGCTACAGTTGGCTGGCCCCAATTTGCTGCCTGCAGCTGGTACCACAGCAGCCACTGAAGTGACTGCCATCACTTGGAAAAGAGAGGCAAGAGCAAAATGGATTTCCTTCATGCAGAGGTCTGACTAGTTGAAATCAAACTGTATTTTTAGGCTCTTCTTGCCCGGATATGGGGTGGAAACTGTCTACTCTTCAGGATCTAAACAGGTCCTAAGTCGAACCAAAGAATTTTTCTAGGCCCAGGTCTGCTTTAACACTGTATCAATTTTGTTTTATATCTCTGTCTTGTCTTTCAATACATCTACACATGGATCTCAGATTAATTTGAACAAGGCCAAATTCTCCCCTCTGTTACTGTGAGTGTGCTGTTGTGGCCAGCATAACCCAGAGCTGAACAGCCCATCACTGCCAGCAGCTTCTCACCCTGTCAGACAATAGCCGGGGATGCTAACGTAATGGGGAAGCAACAAATGCCCCACTCTGGACCACACTGAGATGGGGATCCACCACTATGAGCAGGATCAAACCCTGCCTTCCCTCTGGAAGCTCCTTGCCTACACAATCAGAGCTGCTGCTCCAGCTAGAAAGGGAAAATAGACTTGATAAAGGAGAAATCAATGACCTACATCAGAAGGGAAATGAAGGAGAAAGATATTCTGCACTAAGGATGAAAATGAAAGTTTGCTCAGTTTTTCTAACCTGTAGACCAGGAAGTTTTCAAAAACACATTAGCCTGAACTAACTTAACTGACAGAGATCAACTGGAGTTTCAACCTCCATTGGCAAGAGCTGGACAAAACTGTGTAGATCAAACTTTCATAGTTGGAACAATTGAAAGTGCAATAAAATATCAGACCTTTCACAGGTGCCACTATTAGACCAACAGAAAGGAAGGAAACTTTAATTTTCCCCATGTTGTTCATACTTCCCTTTGAATTAGGAAACAATCTGGGCTCAAAAGAGTTCCCTCCCAAAGCGTTGCAGGAGAATCAAAATATTTGGCTTCCACAAAAAAGTTGTCTTTCCTACTAAAAGAAACTTTTGCATGAATGGATCACAAGCCCTCACGACCCAGGCACACCTGCTTGTTATTTTTCTTGCCTTCCTTCACTTTGAATTCTGCACATACACTTTACTAAGTGGCTTCCTAGGTGCCTGACTGGAGAAACATTTAGATCTTCGGAAAGGTCCATGTCAAGAAACACCTGCTGCTGAAGTCAGCTCCCAGTGTCAAGCCCAAAGCCTGGAATTGGTGTTTGTAATATGTGAAAATACTCTAAGGCCAGCAATTAACACTATAGAGCCATGACTGGCATAAAGTATCACAGATACAAAAATCCATCTCTGTTCACCCACTACAGCCTGTGGTGGCTTTGGCTATAGAGACTCCAGCCTCACAGGAGCTGAAGTTCAAGGAGATACTGAGCCCAGCTATGTCTTTCTGGATGATCCTGCCTTTCTTCCTGCTGCTTGAACACTTGAGAACCACAGACTTGCACTTAGCACCAATCAACTTCCCTTACTAAGAAAATATTCCCTGTTTTTCTACCACGCAAACACCAAAGACCACACATGGTCTAGACGTTTCCTTTCCTGATGATGTATGTGAAAATGCATTCCAGTTTTAAAGAATTTTTCTTCCTGCCTAAGGTAAAAAGTTGTACGTGAAAGCTATCAGTTTTGGAGAGTAGACAGAAATGAGATTAATGAACAAAACAATAAATTGCCTCCTTAAGAGAGCAGATCGTAACACAGGAGTTGAGCATGTGGTGGAAAATGATTCAAGATCACCTTCCAGACAAAATAACTGCATCTCATAACTGCAAGGCACAAAAGCACCATTGAATTGGTATAAAATTGGTTTAAGCTATGGTTGACAGAAAGTTACACTGCTGAAAATCACTGATACCAGTTCCGTAATCCATTGGTTCAGGAAGAAAAATAAACTAGCCATATAGAATGACTGAAAAAAGCCATGGTAAAATGCCCTTGAAAACCGTCTTGACACTGCAAGGTGCTAGACAGTTTACTGAAGTACATCCCAGTGTTTCACACATAGTAGACACGCATCTGAGCCAGAACTTCGGTGATTGCCCTGGTTGAACATGACTTCTTCCTTGCAAAACACCTGAGCACCCAAAGTCCTTGTTTACTTGCTCTTAATGCAACTTTCAAGGCTTAACAGTCAGAAGTATGCCAATAAGCCATCCCCACTCATGTCTAGCGTTAGCTATGGGGCACCACGCCAACGAGAACAACGCTGAGTTCATCACATCTTTGTACTGACATTCAGTAAAAGATGAGGGGAAAAAAAAATCCCATTAGAAACTTTGCCTAGCAGTTGGCTACAGGGATGCTGGTAATGACAATACAGACACATGGGAAGGGAAGTCACAGAACAGTCAGCTTGTTTATTTTCATCAGTATATGCCATGGGGTAGAGATGGAAAGTACCAAGGTGATACCTCCCTGCTTCTCCCAACCACCCTTCATCAGCAAATGTCCACAAAAGCGATGTAAAAGTAGATGCAAAATTGCAAGTACATCCAATTTGATTCCAGGAGAATAATTTCACTCTGTTCACTTACCACGTCTAACCAATCAATAAGAATTTGTTTAGTCACAATCTTGGTCTTCCACTGTTAAGGAACGAAACTGTTTTGTCAGACAGATCCTTAATACATTTTCAATGCTAACAACAACAAAACCTGTGCACCTTGCTTTAACTCACATCGAGAAATTTTCACACAAAACCAAAATTATGGGATCTGTATTATTGGCTGTGATCAATTTTTGTAGCCAGTCAGTCTAATACCTTATTTCACTCGCCAATACCAGAGCAAAATAGCACAAACATTACAGCCTGATCCCTTTCCCAACTCAGTATGGGAAAAGCTTGCATTTGACATCCCAGGCCCGTTTGACCAAGTTGGCTGTTGGCTGTTACCGCGCAATTACCTCAATAGGAAGCCAGAAATAGAATTAATTACATTAGCACATGGGACTTGTGACGTAACTCTCTCGTCTGCTGTTTTTGGGAGGGAAGGAAACCTGAAATAATTACTACCTGACTATGAATTACAATTCACTTCCTTAAGATGAGAAACTTTTCTGAGGGAAAGAACGAAGTCAATGTTTTACTCTGAGGCCAAAAGCACACTTGACAGCTTAAACAGACTCTTGAGAGAGCTCAAGGATTGCTCAACTTGGAAGCAAAGGCTTAGGAAAATCACCCTACAGATCTTCTGCAACCCCACGGTTACATGAGACCCGGCAGTACAGAATTTGCCTGAAGACTTGCTTGGAAACCAGACACCTATAATATGAAATTCTGCTGGATGAAGGATGTGAAAAATGAAATAAGGTCACACAGTTGGAAACAAGACAAATAGTCCAAAAGAAGTTGCAAACACAAAAAAAGCTCTAGACCAACAGTTTGACTGCAAAGGATCTGGGATTTCACCATTGACCACTCACAAGAGTACAAACATTGAGTCCTGTGGAAAAGGTATTCAAAGTTTCTGCCTCAGGACTGCTCTAAAATAACAATGTGATGAGTATAAATGGTCCGTAGAATGAGTGTGAAATTTTCCAGCAATGGCCTGTTTGGCCCCATTCCCCACCACTGCCAATTCTAACACTGTACACACACCTCAAACCACAGAACAGGGAGAACCCAGATCTGACTACCTCCCTCTGCCAACAAGAGACCACGTTACCTGGAAAGCGACAGTCAGGCTTTAGCCATGGTGCCAGATCCCCAACGCATCCTCCTCCAAGTCACCTCTCTGGTCACAACACTGATAATGAACTCACACCCGGGCAACCTCAACCTGGCCATCCCTTCCCAAGCACGTGGGAATGTGGTGGCAGGACCATCTCCTGTATGTGCTGTGGGTTCATCAACAACCTCCCGTGCAGTTGGGTGGCATGGAAGAGATGATAGCCATCTCTAAGGGCTGAGAGGGCTGGTGCCAATCATCAAGCTGGCAGCACCAGGCATTTCTTGCTCAAGACACAGGGCAGAGCTCCTCTGCTCTGGTGGTTCCCCAGTGTCACGTTCAGTGGAAAGAGTTGTTAAAGTTACTATGAAAGGGTAATCTATTACAAATTACTCATTAATGCAACTGAAAAATCAGTGACATATCACTGATTAAACCTGTGTCACGCTAGCTGCGCGGCAAGACTTGGTTCATGCTGCTGATTTGTCTTGTGCTTTACATATAAACCTTCTCAACACACCTTACACACAGCAACTTTTCTCCTCCTCACCTGGATAAGCACATATGCTGCCTCCCAAGCAGTCAAACTGCTTTAATGCCTTACAACTAAAGACCCAGATGGAAATTGGAGACCCTCCTGCATCCATTTCTGGCAGGTACTGGGACACGCTAAGGCTCTAGGCTGTGCCCAGCAACCATCTGAGCTGGCAATGCTAGGTGGTTTTTGGGAAAGCAACTTCAGCAGCTGAGTTACAGGGCTTTCCCACCTCCGCCGGCAGCAGGTGGGGGCACAGCCAGCTCCATGCAGGTAAGATCTGCTCTGTCCTGAACTCAACTCCGCCGAGCCCACTTCCAAAAACCTCACTGCCGCCGCGCAAATTGCTGGAAGGCCTGTTTGCTGGCTACAGCCCCTTGGCTCTCCTCCAGAAACAGAAAACGCTCTGATCATCTTCCTACTAGTTTGGCACCATCAGTGTGTTGTTGCTGCTTCTGCATGAGGAGTTTTGCCCGTGGTAGATATCCCCATTTTAAGCACCCTCATTAAGAAGCCAGACCTTTGTGCAAGATCCTCACAAGTGGCTCCAGAGCCCACGTCTGACACCAGGATGGGCATGGCTGACCAGCAGCAAGTCATGGGAACAGCTAGCACTTGCCATATTCATTCATCTCAGCCACAGATGGGTCTTAAACATAGAAAAGCTATGAAAAATGAGGCAAGAACAGGAAGGTATTTAACTAACGAAGCTGGGAAGGAAATGGAAAGCACAGATTAGAGGAACAAAGTGAATGAACGCAGTGGGAACAAAGAAGGAGCTGCCCAAAAGTGCTCATTGGTGAGTCCTGCACCAAGGATCACAGTAAAAGCTGCAAGGAATTTGTGAAGTTTGGAGCAATAAGTAGCTGAACGTGCAGCAGAAGTGGGGAGACGAGAAAGCCTTTACAATTACACTCATGGCCACAGGGCAGTGTGGCTACGTGCCACCAGGCGGGTGGAGGCCACATCTGCCTCAGAACAAAGGGTGGCCAACAGGCAGAATGATTGGGTAAGATTCAGTAAAAGGCTAACACTATCACAAAACCCAAGAAAACTAGAAGAGAAGAGCTCCAGAGAAGCCAACAACCAATATATACATATAAACATATGAATGACATTAAATGCTTGAAATGTGAGACAATGGAGAGGTCATTGAAAGGAACACAGAGCAAGAGGTGCCCTGAAGTGGTAGTGGCAGTGTCGTGTTGGCATCTGGAGCTAGGCATCTCTCTGCAAGACTAAACCTTTGGGTTTTCATGTGGAAACTGGTAGGTAGGGCTCACTGGTCTGCATGGTCAGAGAGCTGCTACTGGTCTCCTGAAGCTGGTCAGCACAGAGGACACAGCTCCCCGTGGCACCGCAGGATGTTTCTACACGCCTTTTATCATCAGAGTCAGATTGTTCCTTTGTGGAGCGCAGGAAAGCTCCACTCTCCAGCTTCGCAATGAGCCACTTCCTTTTTGTCTTTTTTTAGGATCAGAATTTCTTTTCTCTTCCTCCTCCACCTCAAAAAAGCGGATATTTAATAATTTGGATCGGAAGAGCTTGCTATCGTGAAACGATGGGTGGTAGCAGCGCTGCACCTAGTCACATCACGCTGTCAGCCTGGCCAAGTCTTCATCCCGTCAGGGCTATTCAGTAAAACGCCACTAATTATTCTGCCAGATCCTTGACCAGATGACAAATTGATTCACGGTACTAACTAAAAGAAGGGAAGGAGGAGAAATTGCACCATTTCCTATGACTGAAACTACATTAACCCATTACCCCAAGGAAAACTTTGTCAAAAGTTTTTATTGCGGCAGTTGAGCTATATGCCAGACAGCTGCAGTGCATTGCCGGGAGACCCTAGTGTTGTGCTATGAAAGTTCATACGCAGAGCACAGTTTGCATTCGATATCCATCAGCGCTCAGAGAAGAACAGTCTTTTTTTCAGAACATCTGCAGAGCACTGCCTATGTCAGAAGACCTCAAACTGTTATCAGAAACTGCTAATTAAAACTTAACAAAAATCAAATACCTGTTTTTCTAAGCTGACCTGAGCATGCTGAAAACTAAAAGTAACACCAGGGAGACTGCTGGAAATGAAAGCTTTTGCTCAATCTGCCAGTCAACTCACAAGGGAAACTTTTCCTGGATACTGCAAGGAGTCTATAATTATATCATCGTGGAAAGGGCACACCAGTACGTTCCATATTAATCATTTCCAGGAAGCTAACTATCAGAAAGTCATTCTTAATAGCACCACTGCCTGGTAATGTGGGTTCCCTTCCTCACCACAGGGTGGGTGCTCAAGACTTCTCTCACAAGAATTTCCTCTTTGAGCAGATTTCAATCCTTGCCAGAAGCCTGCAATGCACATGCACCTTTTCACGTGTTCTTCTGACCAAAGACTGGATTCACACAACACCCTACACCTATAAATTCCCAAACTCTCATGAAACCATTCTTCTCTGTCAGGAGTGAAAGATGCACCTCTTCCAAAACAGTGAGCTCTGTTAGATTTCATGTTTCCTGCTCCAAAGACATAAGAGATATGTTCTCTCCACCAGACATAACCACAGGGCAAAGGCCATGGTTCAGCATCACCCAAGCTGCCCTGCACTTGCTCCTTAAATGAAGGGACCAAGACCTGTTGACCAAATGTGCATGACCAAAGCATCATTCCCTTTCAAAAACCTGGACAACAATAAAGGAGAGAGGGAGAGATGGAGAGGAAGAGGACAGGAGGACAAGTAAGACTGTCACACCTATCTGAAGATCTTAAGCCTGTATCTGAGTGGTGAGACCTCCTCCCTCTACTACACCAAGCAACTGAGAAAAGCAAGGAAACAAAGACAAGAAAGAGGTAAAGCGTGTTGAAAAAGAGAAGAATACTCTACATAGGTAGTATCAGAGGAAGCATTATTCTTGTGAATCGTGATCCAGAAGAATAATATCCTAAATGGAAGCTATTATACAGTGGGGTGAAATACAGCAGACTGTTATAAAGGCACAGAGTAAAGTCCACAAGCAAACATCAGAGCCCTCCCAGCTACCTTTGATTCAATGAGTCCTGTGATCTGCTGCTCCATTCCTCCAAGGGCTACTGATGCAATGTGCCAGATTCCGTGTTTCTTTCCAACTGTTCTGAGTCTCCTGCATCTGATCTCAAAGAAGGGAGCAGAAACAGCTGGAAGAGAGAAACCAGAATGGCATAGTCCAGCAGCAACCCTTGGAAGAACACACAACGACAGCCTTGGGAGAGATACTGTTGTCCCCCAGCACGTATGTTTGCATGTGGACATCTATCTGCATGTCTTCTAGAAGAAACACATCTTGCTAGTGCCTCAGCTCCAGCTGGTCACAGAGCACCAGAGCATCCTCTGACTTAGCACAACATCGGTGCAAGCTGAAGAGACCGACAGCTCAACAGTACGGCTGCCATCCACAGATCTGGGTGCCAAACGAGTCATGCGTGCTAAATACAGTCTAAGTTTGGCACCATGCTTCTCCTCCAGCGGTACCTTTACTCCCTGAGCAACTCCACCTACTTTGCAGCACATGAGTGGCTTGCAGCCCACACAAGGGAAGCCAGTCAAGGTCTACTCTGTTTTGGCTTTAAAGCTCCTGTAGATCTAGCTGCAGGCCAAAGGAGGACGGCAACACAGCAGGTGAAACAGGAGACTGAAGGAATAAGCTTCTTCAGGGAGAACTTAGGTATTTGCTGCCAAAGGAGAGGATTAGTTGTGAAAATCAGGAAGTCAACGAGGCAGAGAGCAGCAGGAGGTCACTGCAGATAATAGGGACAGTAGGAGCAAGGCTGTTGCTCACCAAGGCACGTGAAGGGGAGATAAAAAGGCTTGTTCTCTTTCATATGTGCAAAGACTAGAAAGAGGGACTGAGGAGGTCAGGGAGATGGTGCTGGTGGAGGTGGAGGAAGGTCCACAAGAAAAAAGAAAAGCCTTTGAAAATGAACCATAGAAAAGCAATTTATAAGGGAAGAACTGTCAGAGTTGGTATTACAGCCTTCTTTCTCATTTCCACTAGAAAGACGTAAGACACTATCTCACCACCAGATGTGGGAAGACCAGGAGCACAGAAAGACCACGACAGAAGGATGTCATATGAAAAACAGAAACAGAATTTCAGACAGAGAGAAGATCAGATTAGGATGGTTAAGAATTACAATTAGGATAGGACAGAGAGCAAGTTTAAAGGCTCATGGGATATTTAAGGCAAGACAGCCCAAGGGATCTCTTGCCAGCCTTACAGCAGGGATGAAATGGAAACCGTAAGATTTTTCCTGACCACAACTTCCTCATAACAGATTACTAGAAAGCACAGGCACACCGCTTCTCCTCAGGACAGCAGTACCACTCCAAGCCTGGTCCTAGCACAAGGGGTACCATTTCTAGAGGGATCCCTCAACTCCACATCCCTTCTACCCCACAGAAACCTGCTAACTACTACAAATTAGTTCGTTTTTTGTAAGTGCCAAGTGATTAGCAGCAGTAACAAAACAAATACCTGGAGTATCGCAAGTCTGCCTGTCCCCTGAAGAGTTAGTCGGAGGTGTCCGGTGTCTGTAGACTAAATGTGGTTTATTGTGCTCTTCTTCATACTCCTGTTCTTCGAGTGATAGCAGTGGCTCTACAAAATAGTCCCCATCGTCAGACTTGAATGTGCCTAGCTGAGAGACCAGAGAGGAGCAGGTGGTCAGCTTTGGGTGATGACAAACCATGGAGCAGGACTACCCCAAAAAACGTGTGGTTAACGAGAGAGCTGCGCACGTGTCTGGTTCTGTAGTGACCCCTGCAAAGGCATGGGCTGGACCTCTAGCTCCCATCGCACCCACACTGGGCTACACTGCTCTCTGTAGCCACCCCACTGGAACTTATGGAAAGTAAATTACTAATCCATAGGCAGGGAGCATGAGAGGGGGACATCTGCCAGACGCTGTCCCTATGCCAGTGACATTTACCAAGCCACCCCTACCCAAGGGCAGATGGTGCTGCAGCATGCTGGAGGCCTCAGCGCAACCCCATAACGTTGTGCTGGTTTCAAACAGCAGCCTTCCTCAAGACAAGCTTTGAACTCACTTGTAAGGACCAGAGGGAGGTGGCCAGCCAGAGAAATCCCTGCTTATGAGAAGACATCGATGCTCCTAGTTGCACATGAGTATGAATTAGGGATTCGGTGGGTAAACAAAAAAATATCCAAGACCAAAAAAAATTCTACAGTCATCATAGACTGGGATGCATGACTGGTAACTGGGAGGAAGGCCTGCCCAGCCACACACATGTGCACTAGCCTGGGTGAACACACTCATCCAGGAGAGCTCCTGGACCAGACAGAAGCCAACAGAGACCTCCAGGGGGGCACCTGGAACAGGCACCCCTGGGTGCTGGAAATCACCAGCAAAGCTGGAAGGGTCAACGGGAGGGGCCAGCCCTGCTGGGTGCCTCCGCTCATCCCTTTGCCAATGTCCTCCTGCACAGAAGGGCACCAGACTGGCAGGAGGGGCTGCCAGGAAGCTCTCCTCGAACCATGCCCATGCCCCTGCGCTGGGATGCAGGATGCCTTTGGGGCCAGTGCTGCTGGGGGACCCCCAGTCAGCCCTTTCCAGTCCTCGTTGGCACCCCGAGGGCAGGAGGGTGTCGGTGCCCGGGGTCCGCGCCCGCTGGGTAGCACTTTTTCCCCCCAAAACCAGCGGAGAAGGAGAGGATTCCCCCCCAGCGCATCTGGAACCCGACGGAATAACAAAAGCGGAGTGGGAGAAACCCCCAAACCGGGACGAGCCGCAGCCGCCAGCTCCATCCCGAGGCCGGGAGAGGGGTGGTGGTGGTGGGAGGCGGGGACAAGGGGCCGTCCCCATCCCTCTGCCCACCCTCCCCTCTCCCTGCTCCTCCTCCTCCTTTTCCTCCGCGCTTCCGCCCCGGCGCCCCACCGCTGGGCGCCCGGCGGGTCCGGGGGCCGGGAACCGGGCTGGGGGTGGGTCTCACCATCCCGGAGCAGAGGCTGATAACGGCGGTGTGCCGCGGGCGGGCATTGACGTGCCCCCGGTAGAAGCAGTGCTTCACGTCGGCGGCGTCGGCAGCCTCGGCGTAGAGGCGCCGCTGGTCGGCGGCGGGTTCTCCCAAGAGGCTGACGGTGAAGAGCGGGGCGATGAAGGCCGAGCTGGCCGTCAGGTTGAAGAGGAACTGCTGCCCGAAGGCGGAGAGCCTGTAGTGAGCCTTGGGGGAGGCGGAGGAGGCGGCCGTCCAGGCGTCGGGGGCAGCGCTGGTGCTCCGCCGCCGCCGCCTGAAGTGGACATCGGTGGGGAAGGGCTCGCCAAACTCATTCACCCGGGTAGGAGTCACGATCTCGTACTCGCTCAGCTTCTCCAGCAGCTTGGCTGCAAGG
>VXBW01002134.1:1366207-1382747 GCA_013400375.1 Thinocorus orbignyianus
GGCCGCGCATGATGCGCGGGGGCGGACGGGCCGGGACTGACGGGCCGGGCCGGGACAGGGGGAACCGGCCGCCCGCCCGCCTTTGCCTGCCTGCTCTCCCTCGCTTTCCGCCTCTCCCCCCGTCGGGCTGGTGGACGGGGCGCTCCCGGGAGCCAATTTAAGGGGGCGGGCTCCATAGATCAAGCAGGAGAAAAGATCCCGCCCTGAAAGAGCAGGGACAGCCCTTTCTCCTCTTTCCCCCCTCCTCTTCGCCTTTCAACATGTCACTTTCTTTCATTCCCGAAGAACGCCGGAATCGCAGGTTTTCGCCAAGAAAAGCCCTGGCTGCGGCTGGACGGGGCGGGCGGGGGGAGCCGGAGCCGCAGCCCCGCACCCCCCGCCCGGGCAGCCGCAGCTGCTCCCCGGTAAAAGGGGCTTTAAAAAGTTAAAGCGACCCGGGCAGAGCGACACCGGCTGCTCCCCGGTCTGCCAGGTCCCCGGGGGAAAAGCCACTTTGTCACTCACCAGGAGAAGAGCCAAGTTTTCTTACCTAATTGATGCTTTTCCTTCTTTCTTTTAAAGATAGGTCGAAGAAGCGTACCGGCAATCGAAGAAACTCCCCGTGTGACACTTTTTATAGCAGTTGCTTTCTTCTGCACGTCTCAGATACAAGGCACTTAAAGCAACTTTTGTTTAGGGTTATTTTTTTGTTGTGCAGTTTCCAGGCACTCTGAGAGAAAAGAACGATTATTTCCTTATCTGAGTTTATTGCATTTTGGTTCACAATTTGAAAGATTTCTGTAAAAATTTAAGACATTCTTTAAAGCTAAATGTAATTAAGCATTGTCTTCTACCCATTCTCAAACCAAAACCTTGGGTTTGTTTCTGGTGTTCTGGCTTTTTTTGTTCCAAAGTGGGGAAAGATGCAATGAAATTTAAAGCCTGTAGGGAATGCAAAAGGCAATAGTGGGTTGGAAGTTTGGATTTGCACTTCCATAGAAAATGCCAAAGTTCTGCACTTTCTTCACTCAACTTTGGGACAAAGAACAGAAATCTCAATGTTTGCTGCAGAAAGAGAGAGCTTTAAAAAAAAAAAAAGTTGGTTTAGAATCCACTTCTGGGCAGAATAACACCTTCCAACTCTTCCAAATGACCTGGTGAAGTCTTACAAACCTCTATCGTTAGCAGCAAATCATTAATTTTGTACAATGAATATAAAAGTCAAAGTAAGGAATGAAAATCAAAGTAAGAAAAGCATCACCTGCAAAGCTGTCTGTCTTTATTCTGTGGCTGGGGCAGGGAGGGCTGCTGGGGAGGTCCTCGGTGGCAGCTTGGCACAACTGAGCATTATGCAGGAATCTCCATGTTGGTGGAGACCCAAGTCTTTAGAGCAAGGCGTAATGGCACGTAACCTCCTGGCGTGGCATAAGATGTCTTTCTGCTTCCACAGGTGGGTGTGTAGGAGCAGTGATGTGCCCATTCTGGTAGGTGTCATCTCCTTCTGGGATCATCTTTTCCCAGTAACCAAATGTGGTTGTATCTCCATGCACTCATCTGTTTACGAGCGAACCTGGACCAGATTTGTTTTTAATGCTGCCAAGGGCCTGGACAGTAACATCTTTCTATCCTTGCAGCAAAATTGCTTGCTCATGCACACACATTAAGAAAGAAACCCTCAGAAGAAGAGCAAGACCAAGCTATAAGCAATAACTTCAATGTGCAAAGCCTGCTGGGGCTGCCGTGCAACCCCCTGGCTTGCATGGCCTTGCCTGGCTCGGCATGAAAGAACGTGGCATCCCCACCCGTCCCACACTGAATTGTGTCCTGATTGAGTTGGAAAAGCCACCAAGGTCCTTGGGTTGCTGGAGGAACAAAAAGGGGAATCTCATAACATCATCGCATGGCAGCCCAGGCTTCCCTCGAGGCGTGTTTTCTCTCTCTGATTCTTCAGGCTTTCTCTGTCTTCTCATTAAATAAATGATTTAACTCATAGCAGGAATAATGTCTGCCCCCTGAGCTTTGGGGCTGCTTCGCTGGGCTAGCAGGAGCACCCTGTACGGTACATTTCTGAAACCCTGATGGTCTTCCAGCACCTTCCCATAACTTCCACGTGCGTCCCCGAAGTTTCAGACCTCATGGGGAGAGGGATACGGGGTGCTTGATCTTGGGACAGTGGTGGCAGGGGAGGAGGAGGCTGTGTCCTGCACTCAGGTGGGTGCAGACAAGTTTCCCGGGAGTGCCGGGGTGAGCCGGCGCTGCCAGTTGGGTGTGTTGGGTGATATCAAGCTGCCGGTCAGCAAAGGGGGAGCAAAGAAAAGTGAAGCCAGTTGCCTGAGGAACTCAGAGAGAGTGAAAAGCTGAGCATAGCATTAGAGCTGAGTCAGAGGGGAGGGGAAGGAGGCTTACGTGAAGCCAGTCCTGCTGGTGTCCTGGGGGAGAGGGGTACAGCCTTCACTCATCTCCTCCTTGGATCAGGATGGTGTTGGGAAACAGGTCTGCTGCTGGTTTATCTGGGTTGCAGAGTGCTCCAGGGCAGCTGCCGTCCCATTTCACAAGCGCCCTGCATCCCACCACTCCTGGCCTCAGCATCCCCTTGTGACGGCTCTGGTGCTGGTGGGAGCCACCTTGCTCCTGTTCAGCTTACTGACGCAGGAAAACCTAAAAAAGCTTTGCCTTTTTTTTTGCTTAGTTAGTTTTCTACAAGGTAACCAGTTTTTGGCCCTAGGGTGGGGATCAAAGATGCTCAGCAGCTGGCACGGGGTGAGAAGTGGTAACATGTACCTGTGACTTGAGTGGGTTGGACCCCTTCATCTTCCAGAAGAGAGGAACTGACCCATTGAGGGACTAATTAGCTCTCAATAATGAGGCAGAGTTGGGAGTGGACTGAAACACTCCTGGGACCAAATCCTGGCTTTGCAGTGGCACTAAATATGTTCTGGGAGCATGGCATTAGGGACAATGCCATTTCCATTGATACACATGAGTTGTGGAGCGCTTTGAATCTTCACAGCTGGCGATTAGGAAATGCAGAAGGAAAGCTGTAGGGTAAGTAAATAGATTATGTGGAGTTTAGAGAAACTAAGCTACAAACTTAAATTCAAATATCTGTCCTATTAAGAAGGATCTATTAATACTTACGGTATCGTGATTGTGCAGACTCCAAGTCCTCAACCCAGTCAAATGTAACCCCTAAGAGCCCATACCATGGAAAAATCCCCACAAAACACTGGGAATTTTGCCTAGGTAAATACTGCAAAAGCTAGCTGCAAATGCCTCTTTATAGACTACAAAATGAGAACTTGACAACAGTGACGAAACTTCAGTAGGAAACTTAAGGCAGTGCACACTGCTGCAGGAATACACTCAAGGAACCCAAATTTCCTGCGGTTTTTGTACTGCTTTTCACTCTTGTCACCATTTCCTTTTCCCCATAGGTGAGGGCAATCCCCAGTCACTAATCTTTGTTCTTTGCCGCTCCGCCTCTCCCGGTGAGAGTCATCTTCCTTTATCTGCTGCATCCACTTGCTTGCCCAATGATTATCCCAAAAGTCAGACGGTTTCCCTTTGATGGTTGCTCTTCAATACCACAAGATAACTGAAGACAGCAAACATTTGCTCCTCAGTGTCTAATCTGTGTGGTTGGAAAGTGAAAGATTTCGTTCCCTTCAAACAGTTGACCTGTTGCTGGCTGGATTTCAGCCTCTTGCTCATCCGCCTATGCCGGTAACAAGGATGTTGCCTCTCTTTGCTGCCTTTCTCACAGTTTTGGAAGTTGTTCTGCTCACATAAAGGCTTCTCTTTAAAAAAAACATTTTCAACAATGGTGTCCAGGCTGAATTTTTAAGTCAGTTTAAGCCTTTTGCATTTGTTTGGAGGGGCTGAGACTTAACTTTAAAACTTGTTATCTGTGCCAAGCCAACTCTTTTTGATCCTGTTTAAAAGGTTTTAAATACACACTTTAACTCATCTCCAGTAGCCATTTAAGCTCCCCTGCTCTGTGGGGCTCTCTCTTCTTCCCCTGAGCCGTGCCCCACATAAGGTGCTGCTGCCCTTGAGATCTGAATCGCTTGGTTGTTTTGGGTTTGCTCCTCCAGCCCATGGAGAACTGGGAAGTGGTACCTGCCATTCACAGCCACACCAGTGCAGCACTTTGTCACTGCTGTCACATCTCACCCTCTGGGGGCCCATATCCTGGTCCCCATTTTAGGGTGGGTGGCAGAGGAAGATGTGAAATGATGTACCTGGATGCTGCAGAGCAGAATTAAACTCTTGGTCTCATCCTGGTCCCCTGAACACTGAGATGGTGCACCCTGAATTGATTAATCCAAGGCAAGTCACCCAGGCAAGTAAGACCCAAATGTTGTTCAGCTTGGTCTTTGGTCAAACTGTACAATCCAAATATCTTCCCAGGCAGTGCATTGCAGCAGGATCTGTGTCCTGTGAGAGCCATCCCTCAGCACAGAAGTGTAAGCTGGGTGCAATGGAAATGTAAGTATCACCCTGTCCTTGCAGACATCACCCCTCCTCCTTGCCTGGGTGGGGAACCACCATGTGGGAACAGAAGGTGAAAGTAGAAAAGCAAACAAGTCTCTTGTAATGCTCCACTCACATGCAAGGAAACTGGCTCTCAGTTTGCCTCAGAAAAAAAAACTTTGACCCTGGAAAAACAGATAGATGAGTAGGAACTAGGGACTGGGTGGGAAGAACAGGAAAGCCCACATAGACACTGCAAACGCGTGGGATTTTCGTCTTCAGGTCAGCACGGATGGACATAATGATCCCTCGAGGCTTTCCACTTAAAATTGCTGCTTCCAGCTCACCCCTCCCCTGCTCCCAGCATTGCCGCAGACCATTTGCACACTGCTTTTGCTTACACCTCTTATCTGCCTTCTGGAAAATGCACGCTCAGAGTAGACCAACTTCTGTGTCCCACTGCAGCTTGAGAGTTCTTTTGGCCTGACAAGCATTTATAGACCCATCTCCTACCCTTTTTACTGCAGGTAGCAATCTGGGATAGGTCCTAAAGCAGCTGAGAAACACTTAGTTCTGGATCTTCCTATTTTTTGTGCAAATTAAGCCATTGAGCAAAACATTATGTTGGTTTATCTTTTGTATTTGACACGCTATAAATCAAAGGGGAGCTGAATACACTCCTCTTGACTTGTGATATTATGTACGTACGCATCTATGCTGTGTTCCAGGTGCCCTTGCCAAAACATTAACAGTAATACTAGGAGGACTAAACAGAACAGATGTTCTGTAATCCCACACCAAAAGGGAACGTTGGAAGTTCTGCAGGTACAAAAAGCTTTACCCCTCGAGCCATGTACTTTCATTCGTATAAACTAATTATCTTAACAGCTCTGCGAGGTATCACCATCACCTTGTGAAGAGGAGACCGAGAGGGTTGATTTGGCAAAGGACACGGAGTTGTGGATTTCTGATCCTGTGATCAGTTCCACCCTCTCGCTCAAGCCTGCACTCAGCGTAAGCATACAATGCAACATTTCAGTGCAAGAATCATTAAACTGTGGAACTATTTTAGGAGGGTTGTTTTCATTCTTTGCCCAAATAGTAAATTGTCTCCAGAGATAATAAAATACAAATATCCATTAGAGTAGGAAAAAAAGCTAAGCAGCTTTAGAGGCACCACATTCCTTTTCCCTAAACTGTTTGATTTCCCTAGGGGTGTCACAAAGTAGCCAGCTGAAAGCAAAGATGTCTCCCTGGGGGAAGTCTTTGTGATGTTGTTGTATGTGCATAGTGGTCAAAAATCTGTACCTGTTATAAAACCATCAAAACAGTTGTCAATGGCTAAAAACCGGGAATGTTTTAGGCCTAATCCAGCTCCTGTCAAAATTCATCAACAAAACTTCCACTGACTTGGAGAAGTGCAGAATAGGGGCCTCTTATGTCATTTCCAGAAGCTATTTTACAGCATCACATCATGCTCATAAGTACCCCCCTGACAAGCATATGTAACACCCAAATATTTCATGCTGCAACAGCTTGACAAAACATTTCTCTCTAACTTTGAAAAATGTCTCTCCTCCCTAAAGTGCATCACCAAAACCCTGGGTGGTTTAAAATGCTGGCTGTGTGGCTGAGGGTTGCCACTGCAGACTGACACAGGGGAGGAAGAAGATGACCTAATGGTAGCTCCATCTCTTGATACAACAGCTGGCATCACATCATTGCTACAGCCAGAAGGAGCACCAGACCAAAGAAGATATGTAGGATTATTCCACTAATGCTAAAGGAATAAGAGACACTGCTTAAATGCGATGCTGAAGATGCCACTTCCAGCAAATCTCCCAATTGCTGAGTGCAGGATGTGCTGAGGAAAGAGCTCTCCTCCTACACACTTGCACCCAATTTCCTAATTTCCTCTGAAAGCAGCATGGATAAGGAACAGACCAGGGATGCTTAGGCAGTGGAGAATCAGCATATAAACACGTGACAAAAATCTAAAAAGGGATTTGATCTCTCCCCAACTATGTTCTGTTTGCCCTGGGTGAATGAGCGGTGAGCAGGCTGTATTTCCAGCCACATACTCTGTGACAGTCTGCATGTTTCTCACGGTGACTATCACCTGCCCGAGCAGTTGGGCACAGCTAACACAGGATCCCTTCCTTCAGCTTGTACCTGGATCATTGCTTCTTTTTCAGGTGTCTGCAGCCTTGGCTATCTTAGTTAACTTCACTGTCAAGCTCTGCTTTTGCAACCAAAATAGGGCACTTAATGGTAAGGATTCAGAGTTCCTTAAATGAGGAGCAGGCTCAGAAGTAGGGGGATGCAACAACTTTGATGATCTGCAAAGCTGGAGTGGAGTTGCCCTCTCCTTCCCAGCTGTTTCCATCAACCACCGCTCTCCATGCCTTCCTGCCTTCTCACTCACTAAATACCTTTTTTTGTCGGCAAGGGCCATGTAGGAGCAAACCTGGAATCCATACGTTCCCCTTGCAGGTGCAGGGAGAGCTACATGAATGATGTGAATTGGCTGCAGCCTTCGTAACCACATTCATGTCATGCCACTCAGGCTGTGCCTCCGTAGAGGGAATTAGTGGAGTGTAAATCCCTGTTTGGAAGTACACAGTGTCTCCAGCTTCTCCCTGTAACTCCTTCACTCCCTTCACAAACCACACAAGAAAGGGATCTGCCCAAAGAACCACAGCTGGACATTTTTGGGTCACGACAGAAAGCAGTGGAGTGTTCACACAGCCAGAGCTGCCTGGTTGACGGGTTCAGAGCTAGCTGTGATACTTCCAAGGGAGTCTGTAGCCCTGGGACTAAAGCCTGCTAGCAACAATCCCCTTTTAAAGTTATTGTGCGGCTTGGCTACAAAGATAAGGCACCAGATGGCTTAGGAAGAATTTTTAGGAGACAGTTGTGCTGGTATGCCTGGAAGGATCTTGAGAGTTTACGTTTACAATAGACTATTTCTTTGGAGGCCAATGTTTGTCAGGATCATCAGTTTTAATTACTTAAAATGTAGGCTGCTTCTAAATGAAGATAGTGTTAAGGGGAAGGTTTTTTCTGTTGTCATTTTTTTTTTTTTTTGTCCTGAAGAGAAGACAGCCAGCAGGAATCCCTTCCTTCAACTTTATGGGTAGCAGATTGCCTCATGGAGACTAACATTAAGCAGTTTTCATCCCGAATAGCATCTTGCCACACTTTCTTTCACTGATGAATTATTCATTGCACAATGAGGCATTTCTTTTTATCTGTTTTCAGCCAATGAAAGCAGCTAATTTTGTCAACTCTAAGCACACAGAAACATGGATCAGTCCTCAAAATTCCCTAGGCTTTTAAACCAAGCCTTACTTTGGCTTTTGGTTGCAAGGAGGGATGAGCTGGGGCAGGGTTATAGCACTACTACCTACAATAAATGTCAGAAGCCGATTCAGAAGATGCCAGGAGTAGAGGTTCCGTACATCCTGTTTGAGAGCACGACATTTCTTTCCCAGCCAGAAGTGTTACCCAGACACCATTAGAAAATTTGGGTCATTTGGATGACCTCCCTGCTGGAGGTCCTTATCACCTGCCGGTGCATGGCAGACCCAAGGGGATGTGAAGGTGGGCAGCACGTCTTATTGTGCCTGGAGATACGACAGCTCTGCTAAAGAGGTAGTTTTCTATCCTACAATGTACATATGCTGGGATCTACATGTCACATTTTTCAGGCCTCTTTGCTTTCTGTATACACTATAAATAAGATTACTGAATGTTGGTGATGGGAATCAGGCTCACGTTTGCAAGCCAGCTGTTTCCACATTTTCTCCCCACGTTTTATCAGCTTAATTCTTAAACATCCCTAACATTTCCATCCAGAATTTTTAAAGGAAGGAAGCATGACTTGGAAATGACTGTAACGTGAATGGATTTGTTGACTTAACTGATGTTGTTTTGACATGACAGGGCCTACCGAGGGACCAAGACCCCTTTGTGCTTACTGCAGAGCAAACACAGGGCTGAAAATGGAGCCAGTATCAGAGCTCCCCTGCCTTATCACTCTCGGTTAATGCGTTACTTCATGCTAACAAGCCAGCTAAGAGTGGCATTTGTTAGTGGGAGAGGGAAAACTCATACACAGCAGCAGCATTGTTTCTCTATGCTGTTTTCATGGCAGGTTCCTGCCCACTGCTCCTTGTAACTCAAAGTCCATATTCAAAACAGAATTGTCCAAATCAGCCGTTTTATCTACCAACAAGATACAAACGTTCAACAAAGTGGATGTTTATGTTCATGCAACACCAGGACAGGGAGGTCCCAGCCAATAGTTGAGAACCCTAAACCCATCATAGCTTGTGAGCCATGCTGGCATCTCCCAGCATGCACATGTCAATCAGACACCCCAAGATCCAAAAGAGTCTGATCCCAGAGAACAGATGTACAGTACTGGGCTGATCAAAACAAACACTTACTTAACCTCTTTGATTCTATGAATTAGTTAACCCCTCGGAACAGTGAGAATGCAACTTTGTAGCTCCAGTGACGTATATATAAAATAATCTGGTTTAGAGCAGCAGTATCTAATCGACTGCATGAAATTTTTTTGAACATCACTTTGAACAGAAAATGGGCCTCTGGGACAGGAGTCAGCAGTTTTTAAGATCTGACATGCTTCTACCAAGAACATCAGGGTGGATCCAGTGTGACCACCTCTCTGCTGCTTTGGCAGCATCATAACAACTTGACCAAGAACCATCCCCATGGACCTTCTTTCTTGCGGTTATCCTCAAGCCACTCTCCTGATGCACAGCACAAGGAACATGAGAGGAGCTTCTACATTGCTCAAACACATAAGAACTGCTGCCCTGCTAGGGTCATTTCATGCCATTTCCAGTACATGCCAATGATGACCATTCAATGGTGACAGAAGAATGAGGTAAGCTCACAGCAGTGCCATACCTGAGCACCAGTCTCTCCTTCAAGGGATCTTCTGCTGGGTGACCCATGCCAGAGGTGATGTCCTTGTTCCCCACTGCTGAGCTGTTCCAGGAGAAGAGGGACCTGAGTCCCACCTGAGGAGACACAACCATCATTGTAACTCTCACCCTTTTACAAATGAAGTATCGACATCTCACTGCCCTTCAGTCTGACATTGATACCAAACGTGACATCTTAGCTTCCACTGACCACAAAGTACAGACGTGGCTGTGGAAATCCCAGATTAACAAATTCTGAATAAAAAAGCCCACTACAGTCTCAATGACATGCATGTGCAGCCGGACTAGGATTGCCAGTGGCTGTGAACTTCTAGGGAAAAGGGCTGTGAAATGTTTCATTGCATGGAGCTATATTTACAGCTGTCAAGGACAGGAGTCCCTTTTGCTTTTCTGCCCCATTCCCTAAGTCTTTTCTCATGCCCCAGCCTTCTCCTTGTGTCCTTCCTTCAGGCCATGTGTCATCTGTCCAGGTCACCAAGGATCTGGGTTCCCAAGCCTAGAAACCAACTCCTGTCTTATCAGCAGATCTTTTTCTTTCTGCAGCCATTGAAATCTATAAGAATAAGATAATACATGAATAGATTCTTAATCTAATTATACTTATGTCTACTTGGCAGAATCTTAGATATTTTGCAACCAATTTATTTGACCCGGCAAAGAACTTCCAGGAGAAGACATGAGCGTGTGATACAGTGACACGGATATCTGCTGTCAGTTAGTCTGAAATGTAGTAGAAATGTGCATTTGTCTGTCCAAATCCTTTGGCAAAAATGCATGTAGCTCGTGTCCTGACTTCAGGAAATGTCTGCAGATACAACCAGCCTCACCCTGCAGCTGGAGGTGACCTGGAGTACCCTGCAACTGTGGGTGCAGCAGTGCCTGGTCCTTACGCCATAGCCATGAACTCCCCCAGAAGATTTTGCAAGCACATTTGCTGGTTGAAATTGTCCTAGAGCCTGGAGTCTCCCACAACTGTGAGAAAGGAGGCTCCTTGTCATTTATAGCTGAGGTCAGTGGAGGGCCAGAGCAAGGAAGTTTGTATTGCAGCAATTTGTACCTTATCTTGTTTATAGATGTAAACAGAAGGTTTACGCTTCCGTTACTGAACTCTCCTACACCAAAAATGTTCAGTGCCTAAAGGAGGAGAGGGATAGGCAGCATGTGTGCACACATATTTATTGAGCATATTTTAAGAAGTACAGTTAAAGAATCCACTGTTTCTGAAGTATTTGGAAATTAGGATTCCCTTGCAGTGATTGAAAAACTCAAGCTCTCTGCAGGCTGCAGCGGGGGCATTCAAGGATCTCCCCATAGGGTCTGGATGTAAGTCCTAAGCCTCCTACGGACTTGGGTCAACACCCATTGAAGCCAAGAGCTCTTTCATGAGCTTTAGGTCACTCCCAATTGCTTCTGAAGTCATTGCCCAGGCTTTTCTCGTTTTAGTCACAGTACCAGAGTTTTGTATCATTTGAAAAGCTCCAAGGCAAGGGACATATGGAGCCTACAAAAGCATAGTTATTGTGCTAGCTAGTTCCAGTCCCATGCCAAGCAAATTATTCATGCACACTCTGTGGATAGGAGGCACAGGCTTTCATGTGGTTATATGGATAAAGGGAGGAGAATTTGGGCCACTGACTCAGCCTGTCAGCAATGCTTCCCCCTAAATGCAGCCATGGAGCTGCAAAGCAGATTTCTCACAGCACTCACGGCAGGGCAGTACTCTCTTTGGAAAATGTGACCCCTTATTTACAGGCCACTTGGAAACCAGTACCATATCAGGGAACCAAATTCTTCCAAAAGTCTGGCCTTTTGATTATAACCTTTCATGAAAGTAAGCAATTGAACAAAAGCAGCTCAGAGATAGCATTTCAAATGAGAACCAGGCGGCTTGCCTGGAGCAGGAGCAAGAGCAAACTGCCCAGCTTGCTGGAGACACGACCACGCCATTCGATGCTGCCCTCCTGCATCCAGAAGGAAACCTGACATCCAACAGGTGTTCTGCTTTTTACATAGTCTTGTGGAAGCAGAAAGAGTTTGAGGAGGCACACTACAAAAACGCCCTTTGAGGGCACCTACTTTTCCATTTCAGCTCCATGACCAAAGGGCTTTATTATTTTTTTTCTTTCAGCGTATTTTGTTCAGTTACAATTGCAGTGGTCACTGCAGAGTGAGGGGGAAATTCTTGTTCCAGTCGTCTTTGTGTTCACTTGGCAGCAATCCTGAACACCCAGAGAAACAGATAGTTGCTATTTTCCATTTTTACTTTCCCCTTAGAAGTATTTCTTATTTGGCCTTGCCACACTGAAAAAAATAAATAAAATTCTTATGATTCTTTCATAAAGGAATTAAATTTACTCTATTATTTCTGTTAGTGGAAACAGAAAAGCCAATCAGCTGACTGTAATTGTACAATAAAGCCAAGAGTAGTTCATTTCAGTCCTTGTTCCATAATACTTATATAATTCAGACCTGGAGACAAAAGCACTAAGGTCATGGATTAACAGTGGCTTAAAGTTGAAAATAGCCTGAGGAAGTAAAGATGACAAAGTAATTACTAGTGGGCAAATCATATGTTAATGGGTATGGGAATTATATAGTGTGTGACATTTAATCAATGTAAATGGAAGAAATATAAATTCAACTTTTAAGGTCTCCATGAAATTAAATATATCTACACGGCTAGTCTCTGTAATTGAAATACATCTACAAAAAGTAAAATTTAAAGTGACAATATATGAAAATACCTGTTTCTTTGAATAACTAAAACTGTTGTTGAAATACAGACATAGTTCTCATAAATAGTACTCTGTAAGTTTGCTTTTTCCAGTGATGTGTAGAACTACAAGCTGGGCCATTCAAATGAGGCACCAAGCAACTGAAAACCATGCTGTGCAGAAACCCATCCCTAAACGCCTGCTATAAACTTCACTTGCCTGTATAAAAGATCATTTTGGCAGTTCACTTTGCTGTAGTATGCGAGGTAAATGACATCAAAACCTTCATGTGCATACCGAAACAAATTAGCAGAAAGTCCATAATAAAAACTCTGGTGGGGTCCATTCTCACTAGTGCTGGAATTTCATAAGACATCTAGTAATGTTTCATTAGGATCACCTACTAGAAGAATTACAGCCAGTACAACAATAATTGCTCTGCCAAAGATAATTGCAGAGATTGCAAAACACAGGAAAATTAGAAAAAGAATTCTGTGACACGAATGCCATCCAATTTTTCCCACAACAAATAAGGGAAGAAAATTAGATTTCTAAACAGAGGATGAACACTTACTTGCCAGGGTAACAGCTACTGCCTGCACAGAAACCACCCCTCAGAGCCCACAGAATGTGCAGAACAAGGAGCAGCTGAACGCGTCCAAAGAGAAAAGCAACAATTAATTTTTTAGTGTTTCTGTGCTAAAAGAAATTATACCTGCACGCATTAGTAATAATTAGTAATAATTTAGTAATAATTTTCACTGCTGAGTGAAAAAACCAACCTCATATATCAGTAAAAATGCATACAAGCTAGCTCCATTATTGATGAGATCACCTCTAGCCTTATTGCCCAGGTTACCTCTTTTAAAGGTGAGTGTCCTGTCTCTGTGAGATTGGGACTTACTGGGAGAAGATCATCTTGGCCTTAATTCATAGCTCAGAGCAGAGAGTTTACAGAGACCTCCTGGGTCTTTGTAACACTGTGTTAGTAGTAACAGAAATAGAACCACTGTTTTGGGATAATGTACCTTCTTTTATACAAGCATTTCATCCCAAAGTCTTAAACAGGCAATAAAACAATATTTAGTCTTATAAGTCTTCTTTGTTTAAGTTCATAATGTACCAACTTAGAGCATGCATTCCCCATATTCAGAACATCTAGAAACCTCTAGTGTTTAGTGACACATCCCAAAGTAAATGTACCATTTGAGTCACAGGTAATATATTCTGAAGAAGGCTGCTAGCCAGGTCTTGTGGGTGCAGGAGTGAAAGATGCTCTTGATCATTTAACAAAAAGAAAAAATACAGTACTTTCTGCTTCAGAAGTGATTTTTTGCACTCCCTTATTCAAAGCCATGTTTTCTTCATTCAGATGTAGGTTATAACCTCAAAAAAATATCCACTTTTGTACTCTCAGCCTTTGGATGCCAGCATCAGGAAGAGGCAATCCATACTGTGCCCATACACACAGCACAGTATCTCAGGCTGTCTCACAGTGTTTTACCTGCCCTTCAGTTGCCCCATGCAGAAGCAAAATGCTTCATAGATATACATAGTACAACTTAAAGATTGCTTAACAGGCTGGCTCTGATTCTCAGTGTCTTATGAGCCACATAATCCCAATTAGTGTTTTAGCTGTTGCATACATGAATTGGTGGCTTTGTCCTTTTCCTCCTCCAGGGATGGTAGATAGTTAATGCCTTTGTCATGCAGCACTCAGCCAAGGCAAGCACTGAAAGCGTTAACTCAAAGGCAGGATGTCCTATGTGGTTGAAGTAAAAAGTAAATAAATATAGGATTTACTGCAATTTAAGGCTTAAGTTGAGATCAGATGCCTGTCATCTCCAAACACCTCTCAATCAGCAAAAAATAATCCTTCACAAAATAGATTGTTGGTTTTTGGTGCAAGTTTTTCTGGAGCAAATGGAGCCATATATTATTTCTACGTGGGGTGGAGGGAGGTGAAGTATAAACTCAGCTGAAAACTTATCCAGGGCTTCTGGCAAGTACAGGCCAGAAGCGTGTGATTTGTGCTGCTTACCAGATCTCTGCATTTCATGAATCCCAGATGATGTGCAGGGGTATATCTTTAAAAGGCTGTAGGAAGTTAGAACTGTCATCAGCTAATGAAGAGGGCAGGGAAATGAAAACGGAGCAAAAGGGAGAGTGGGCTCAGAGCTCTGCCCCCGCCCTGCATGAGGGAGGACTTGCTTGCGTTCCCAGGAATTACTGCTCTAGAGCTACCTGTCTACAGGGTTAATTTTCTTCCCCTCTTTATTTCAAATGAGGGGAGTCAACCCGACCTTTACTTTCAGATCTGAGAGAAGCCTTGAAAATGAGAACAGTGAACTCGTCCAAATGCAAACACTGGCTACAGTAGACCTATTTATAAATAGTTTAGAAGAACACCATGAACTGCAGAAGGAGGGGAATTTTCAGCCCCCCCTCCNACCCCAAACCAGATCCAGTAACAGGAAGAAGATCTACCTCCAAGGATACCTCATCCCTGGAAACATTTAAGGCCAGGTTGGATGGTGCTTGGAGCAACCTGATCTAGGTGAAGATGTTCCTGCCCACGAGAGGGGGTTTGGACTAGATGAGCTTNTGAGGTTAAACCCACAACCGCAGGACCCGATTCAGTCAAGTGGCTCCAGCTCTGGTTTTGCTGCAGTACATGAAGGAGCTGTTCTGCAAAGCAAGTCCCTGGTCCTAACATAGTCCTTCAGGCTTTTGCTCATTGTCCTCACAGGAATGACTCCTTGGACAGAGCTGCTGAGGGGAAAACCCCAAACCAGATCCAGTAACAGGAAGAAGATCTACCTCCAAGGATACCTCATCCCTGGAAACATTTAAGGCCAGGTTGGATGGTGCTTGGAGCAACCTGATCTAGGTGAAGATGTTCCTGCCCACGAGAGGGGGTTTGGACTAGATGAGCTTTAAAGGTCGCCTCTGACTTGAACTATGCTATGATTCTATGAAAGGAGGGCTGGGGAATGCCTCCACCCTTCCCTTCCAGCTCTCTGCAATCTAAAAAGGTTTTCTTTTACAGGGCTCATAAAGAATAAATAAACAAACCACTCAACTGGACTGACTGCAATAGTAAGTAACATTAAAAATTCAGAAAGTGAGAAAATAACCCGAAATAGCCAACAACCAAGCCCTCATGAATTCTCATAACATTTCATATTTACCAGAGCCCCTGACTTGCTACACAATTCTCAGTCACATCTACTATTAGCACACTTCTGCACGGCTGTTACTTTCAGTTCTGAACCTTAGCCCTGCAAGTTGTCGTCTCACCAGATGGTTAGCCTTTGTTTTAAAGGATGTCATAAGTAAAAACAAACCCTGGCCTTGCAAAGCTTCCCTGTTTGTATTTCCCCCCCTCCAGTTGCTTGGAAAAGTAATCCAAAAGATTACATTTCCATTTTCTGAGAAGTGTTATCTAATGGCAAACCAGCGGTGATGTCACTGTGCAGATGATACAGCCACTAAAGTGCAACTACTCGGTGAGCAGAGATAGCTCAGATACTTGAAACAACATTGCAGAACGAACACTTCATCCCTTTTCTGCCCCGCACATGGAAACACTGAGGATCAGGGCAGCTTTCTGGGGTCTGCCAAAATCAGAACAGATCTGAGAATTGGCTTTATTGAGAATTGGTATTATTTCAGAATACCTGTAATTACTGATATGTCTTGGTTTCTCCTATGTGCAAACATCAGGGACTGTCTCTTACAGCCATTTGCATCACGTCACAGATGCCACTGGAGCATACAGGGACTGGCAATAAAAGTCAATCAAAAGTAAAATACAGGGAAGAAAAATGCACATCTTTGGCACATCGCTCTAAACGAAGGTTAACCCACTTTCCCCTCTTCTGCAGGTCACTGAAAGTCGCTGAATTTTACCAGCCCAGACACTTACAGCTACCTTTGTCTTCTATTTGTCATCTCATTGCTCCTGAAGTCTCATCAAGTTTATGGGTGATTTCTGGAGTCAGGGTGGTGTCTTTGTATTTGTGTTTCATAGGCCTCAGTAGAACTGTTTTTTGTGAACTCATTCTGTTACTCCTGAANTCATCAGCTAATGAAGAGGGCAGGGAAATGAAAACGGAGCAAAAGGGAGAGTGGGCTCAGAGCTCTGCCCCCGCCCTGCATGAGGGAGGACTTGCTTGCGTTCCCAGGAATTACTGCTCTAGAGCTACCTGTCTACAGGGTTAATTTTCTTCCCCTCTTTATTTCAAATGAGGGGAGTCAACCCGACCTTTACTTTCAGATCTGAGAGAAGCCTTGAAAATGAGAACAGTGAACTCGTCCAAATGCAAACACTGGCTACAGTAGACCTATTTATAAATAGTTTAGAAGAACACCATGAACTGCAGAAGGAGGGGAATT
>VXBW01002134.1:1382788-1426758 GCA_013400375.1 Thinocorus orbignyianus
CAGTTTGCTGCCTCAATGAACAGAGTGACATGCTTGAATTTGCTTTTCTACATACCAGAAAACCTGCAGCAGAGGTTAAAAGATGAGGTTAAACCCACAAACGCAGGACCCGATTCAGTCAAGTGGCTCCAGCTCTGGTTTTGCTGCAGTACATGAAGGAGCTGTTCTGCAAAGCAAGTCCCTGGTCCTAACATAGTCCTTCAGGCTTTTGCTCATTGTCCTCACAGGAATGACTCCTTGGACAGAGCTGCTGAGGGGAAAACCCCAAACCAGATCCAGTAACAGGAAGAAGATCTACCTCCAAGGATACCTCATCCCTGGAAACATTTAAGGCCAGGTTGGATGGTGCTTGGAGCAACCTGATCTAGGTGAAGATGTTCCTGCCCACGAGAGGGGGTTTGGACTAGATGAGCTTTAAAGGTCGCCTCTGACTTGAACTATGCTATGATTCTATGAAAGGAGGGCTGGGGAATGCCTCCACCCTTCCCTTCCAGCTCTCTGCAATCTAAAAAGGTTTTCTTTTACAGGGCTCATAAAGAATAAATAAACAAACCACTCAACTGGACTGACTGCAATAGTAAGTAACATTAAAAATTCAGAAAGTGAGAAAATAACCCGAAATAGCCAACAACCAAGCCCTCATGAATTCTCATAACATTTCATATTTACCAGAGCCCCTGACTTGCTACACAATTCTCAGTCACATCTACTATTAGCACACTTCTGCACGGCTGTTACTTTCAGTTCTGAACCTTAGCCCTGCAAGTTGTCGTCTCACCAGATGGTTAGCCTTTGTTTTAAAGGATGTCATAAGTAAAAACAAACCCTGGCCTTGCAAAGCTTCCCTGTTTGTATTTCCCCCCCTCCAGTTGCTTGGAAAAGTAATCCAAAAGATTACATTTCCATTTTCTGAGAAGTGTTATCTAATGGCAAACCAGCGGTGATGTCACTGTGCAGATGATACAGCCACTAAAGTGCAACTACTCGGTGAGCAGAGATAGCTCAGATACTTGAAACAACATTGCAGAACGAACACTTCATCCCTTTTCTGCCCCGCACATGGAAACACTGAGGATCAGGGCAGCTTTCTGGGGTCTGCCAAAATCAGAACAGATCTGAGAATTGGCTTTATTGAGAATTGGTATTATTTCAGAATACCTGTAATTACTGATATGTCTTGGTTTCTCCTATGTGCAAACATCAGGGACTGTCTCTTACCGCCATTTGCATCACGTCACAGATGCCACTGGAGCATACAGGGACTGGCAATAAAAGTCAATCAAAAGTAAAATACAGGGAAGAAAAATGCACATCTTTGGCACATCGCTCTAAACGAAGGTTAACCCACTTTCCCCTCTTCTGCAGGTCACTGAAAGTCGCTGAATTTTACCAGCCCAGACACTTACAGCTACCTTTGTCTTCTATTTGTCATCTCATTGCTCCTGAAGTCTCATCAAGTTTATGGGTGATTTCTGGAGTCAGGGTGGTGTCTTTGTATTTGTGTTTCATAGGCCTCAGTAGAACTGTTTTTTGTGAACTCATTCTGTTACTCCTGAACTCAGGACACTTGCAGAGAGCCAGCTGTAGAAAGGACTGAAAGTGATTTTTTTTTTTTTTAATGGGTTATAGTCAAAGAAGGTTTCCTCCCTCCAACCAGCTGCCTGAAACATCCCATTTTATAGGAAATGACCTTGTATATGGGTTTGCTTGAGGGGTCATTGAGCGAGTTGCTGGCTACTTCAAAGGCAGATTTACTCTTCTAGGATAGCTGTGACTAAGTTACATTAATTTCTCATAGGCCTATTTTTAAATTAAAGGAGAATAAGAAAACAAAAATAAAGAGCAGAGGGGAAGTCTTACTGTGATGGCCAGGCTTGGCAGCCCCCACCTTGGGCAACCTAATGGTGAAGTAGCAGAGTCCCCAGAAGTTCAGGCACGTCTCAGGGCTTTTGCACATCAGCTCTAATAGGACCTGGTAACACCCAGGGTGAGAAGGGAAGGAGCCTCAAAAGTACTTGTGCCTGCATCAAAGTCCCGGACATTACTAGCAAAGCACCCATTGAATTTATTGGCTCTGGATTAAGCAGATTAGAGAAACAGCTAGAAAGGTGAATGTCTTTAATTAGAGGGACGATAATTTATGAATTACATTGGATGCCTCACAGTAAAAAATAAACTGTTTATTAATAATGGTTTTAAGGCTCAGTTCCTGTTTTAAGCAAAATAAATTTAAGTAAGCAGTCCCAGCTGATATACTGGTAGGAGGGAGTTTACTGGAAAAATTAAATAAGCTAAACCAGAAAAAGGCTACTCAGAATTTACTAATGTTCATTTGCCATCAGTTTTAGGAGGAAGGTAGTGCTATCTAGCACTTGCACTTCAAATGTTTTCATAAACCACTAGCAACAGGTATAACCTTCCTTCAGAGGAGGATCGAGAATCTCAGCAACTCTTCCATTTCTTATTTTCTTGATACTGTACATATATTTTATAGACACACTACTTCTATTTTTTTAATATATATACATATAGACACACACACATGTATATATACTTATTCCTGATGCAAAGGAGTTTGGGAGTTTCCCTCAATATAGAATTTAGCAGCTGAAATGCACCCAATTCAAGTTGGCAAACTCTCTAGAATGCACCACACGAGATGGAAAGGGCAGCAATTAAACACCATTTTTATTGCTGAAGAAGGATCAGTTCCCTCTGATACTTCAAATTCCTTCTGTAACCATGGGTAGATGATTTAGTGCCAGACATTCAGAGGGATTTAGGTTTGCAAAGATGCAGATAGAAACCCCATAGGAATTTCTTTAATACCTGGTGCCAAGGAGAGCTAGACATCTGGGGAGAATTTTGAGAATTGTTCTGTGTGCCTCTTTCTCTCCTAGTTTGCTTGAACAGATGTAGTTTTCCCTGCCTCAGCTCTTCCTACTTAGAAAATGACAAAACCAGTAATTTTCTCCCATTGAGAAGGATCAGGAGAGTGGGGTGCTCCAATAAACAAGCCAACTGAGAAAAATAAAAAGAGCTAGGGGAATGAATAAGAAAAGTTGTATGTATTGCTTCTCACTTTTACCAGACAGGAATGATCTACGAAATATTTATCATCAGAACTGTTGTCCTTGTATTAGGCAGTACTACTTAGAGCCTGAATGGCAATCATTGCTTCTTATTCACTACTTTCCTTCTTTTACACTTAGAGTTAGAGAAGAGCTCCACACATGAAAGTGGGTTTCAGCTCCACTACCTTTTCTGAGCAATGGTATACCGTGCAGTTGGTCACGAGGGTCTACCAAAACCATAGAGCTGAAAAACAGCTCCTGTCTGCTCCCCACCAGGCCTGAGGTCTGGCAGAAACTTGCTGGTTTATCAGCATTCATCAGAGGAACCCTGTGATCCAGATGTCAACATCCCAGGCAGAGTTGTGGGATCATGAAGACATACGACCATGTCATATGAATCCGGCATGTTTGCATTTTCATCTTATACAAGCCTCTGCCCCACATCAGAGATGTTCTCAGGTTGTCATCTTGCCTAATACAAGAAAGCTTGCTGTGCCCTGTGCCCTCAGGTTCCTTTTCCCTTCTATGCTCAAGAATCACTAGTAAAGATAGCACTGGAAATGACCTTCCCGGACAGTTACAAAATAATTAATGGAAAAACCACCTTTGCATATTTCAAACAAAAACCCAGAACCTGACACGCATCTCTGACGTGAAGTGAGGAAAGCCTTTAGCAAGAAGCCAATCTGTAAGCAACAGAAGCTGCAGCGCCTTGTTTCCTTTGGCTCCCTGGCTCAGGGTTGGGCCAGTCTCGGGGTAGCAACACACAAAATCAAATCAGAACATCGCCTATAGCGGGAATACTTTTCCTATGAGTAGTTTGTGGGATCTGGAGATTTACTTGAGATTACAGAACAACTTTTGTTCCTGACTTGTGGCAAGAACTGAATCTCTCCTATCCTCAGTTGCTTATCTTGCTGTTGCTGACATATCTAGCTGTCTGTCAAATTTGGATGAAATATATTCACATGTAGAGTCTGACTTACGGTGTGATGGTGGGTATGTTCTTTTTAGGAAACCAGGCCTAAATAAACCCCCCAACAAAATGATATAATTGTAGTTTGACTTGTGCACTTCAGCTGTGTTAACTCTACTGAGGGTTCCTGGGAAGTTACTGAAGTAAGTTCACAAACTGTCACTGATGCACAGCATGGGAACCCTGCTGATTGTAGTCACTGGGAGGATTGGTCAGAGCGTTAGCTGACAACCACTTTTTGGACTAATACATACAGAGATCAGTGCTCCTGTAGGAAATGCCAGCAACTTTTGATACAAGCCAAGTTGTCATCTTTCCTCGTGGATGCAGTTCATGCAAAGAAGCAGCTGTATTTTTTCCATTAGAGCCATAACATCTTTCTGAGTAACACTTCCAAATGAAGGACCATCAGGAAAATCCAGATACAGTCCATTTTCTCCCTAGGATACATCCTGCTGGGTTTTCTTACAAGCCATTAATATGTAACCTGCTGAGACAGAAGACAAGCAGCAAAGACAGAGAAACGCAGTCTAGTGAAATTTGACGTGAGTACAGGATGCATTGGTTTGCTACTTAAATAAATAAATGTTTAAATATTTAAACAAAAATTTTGGTTTAAAAGGAAAGGCTCCGTGCGAGGGAGACGACAGATGAAAGCTGACATTTTCTGGACCAACAACAGATATTACTACCGATCCAAAAAAACTTGAATACAGGAAGTGCTGCCAGGTTCCATTTGGATGGATAATGAATGACTGGAGAAGTTAAGTGAAAAGAGATGTTACGGGATGCTAATATGTAAAACTCCAAAAGGATGTAATTGGACTGCTTTGATCAAATGAAAAAAGAAGAAATTCCCACCTTGGCTCTCTACAGCGGAGATGGTTATCTTGGCAAAGCCGAGGAGGAGAAATAGCTTGGCTTGCTCTTAATTAGTGTCAGCAGTCTCCTGGTGGCTCCCCATTTGACCTTGCTGTACAGGAAAGCCATGAGACAGAGTAGCTGCCTGAGTAGGAGTAATTTGGTGAAGTTGTTCAGTCAGCATTATTCCCCTGCATTCTTGGGGACAAGTTTGAGAGTTCTACGTTGGCGGTGGCAAGAAGAGCCCCTGTTCACCAGGCACAGTTGGGAGTCCCTGTCCAACAACCAGGCCCGAGTATCCCTTCTGAAGGTGAGTGTCAAACAGACCATATCCAAAACTTCATTAGGAAAGCTTCATCTGCTGGCAAAACCCCTTACAACTAGGATATAATTCTGCTTTGAACATCAGCAACCAATGACCAAAACATGTTCTATTTCACAATTCTCTCACAGAGGTGGTGATGCCTGGAGCTCCCAGAACTCAGTATCTTTCCTTTCTTCCTATACTCACCAGGAGAACATCTCACCTACCTCAGTGTTACAGTGTTTTTACCTCCCACATCCTGTTTCCTCCAGCTGTTTATCAAACTCTAGTCACTTTATTAGGCAGAACTAGAAGAATAAGCAATTGTCAGAATACCTTGAGGGACTGTAATCAGTGACTGCAAATACCAAATAAAAGTTATTCAGCTATTGTTCATTCAGCACCATGCTCAAGAGAAAATAAAGTTCTGACCTTCGGCTATTTCATAACCTAAAAACTACTGCTAATATCAAAACAAATATTTTCTTCCATGCTTGTGGGAGACATCAGCTGAGTCATAGGAAAGATTCCCATTATTTTAGAGTTTAGAGCTTCAGGGCAATCAAAGTTTTCAGAACTTGCAGATGTCCAGTGATCACCATTACAAGGTGTGTTCTAGTTTCATGGAGTTGCACGTAGAGTACTTGCCAAAAATCAGACATCTTTGACTCAAGCAGAAGATATGTGTGCTCAGTGACACAGGAGAGAGCGGGTACAACATGACATGAGCCTTTCACCTCCCTTTGGAGGGGTCTGTATACACAAATTCACCTTTTGGCATTGATTCTGCACAATTACCAGCAAGAGCTCTGACGCACATACTTATTTTCACATGGAACATGTTGATGCCTGACCACAGACCTGGGTTTGCAGAAGCATTTGTAATCGTATCCTATGTTCACAAAACATCAAAATCTTTGAGTCTGTAGGACATCTTCAAACTGAACAGATCCTATAATCTGCAATTTCAGAATATCTCACTGCTGGTACACCTGTAGATTAGGCTGGAATATTAACTCAATAACTGTATTACACAGATTCTGAAAGCTGCTTAAATTCAGCTATCTTCTAAAACTAAACACTTCTCAGAAGGTCCTCGCTCCTTTGCAAGAATATGTGCTTCCTTGAACTGCATAGTACTCAAAATCTTGGTATATTTTAGAATTATATAAACCAATTCACATGTCAAATTCGAAGTTACACAGAGAACTTCGTAGGGACCATCTGTGTTTGACTGATCAGTTAATATTAATTTCTAGAGTTCTGGGTCACAGAATTCTATTCATTTCAAAAGCTGGCTAAAAGATCACTTGGATTTTATCCTGTTGGCTTGAATCTTGTATATCTTGTACAACTTCCTGGCTGCACAGATGACATGTTGCAGCAGTAAGCACAGAACACTTAGAGGAATAAAACTGAGTAGTCTTTGGACACTGGAACAGTTTTCAAAGGCCATTGCAAATACACTCAATCCATCATTTGTTTTGCATTACTCTAAACCACATATATTCCTTGGGAAATATAAGTAAATTTTGCTGGGGGGAGGGAATGGCAGAGGGCAAAGGAGGGAAAGCAAGCAAATGTAAATAGTTGAAGTGGAAATTAATATTGAAGAAATAGTTATTTGTGCTAAACAACTATTCCCAGGCTGACTATTAAACATTTTCTGTTTAAATATAAACAAAGCTATCTGTGTAACGTAAGCATAGTTGAGAAACGGGAGCTTATTTCAAGTAAATATATATTTTTCTTCAATTAAAATAATTACTCAAGCTAGTGAAATACTCAAATTGAACAAATTTTACAATGATTTAATCAAAGTTCTGCACAGCTGCTGGCATTTTGCACAGAAACTGAACCTTTCGTACACGTTGGAGCATCAGAGGATAGACACTGTTCTAGTGCCCAAGGCTGCTCCTAGAAACTCTCTTGAGCCAGTTTCTAAAGTCCTGCACATGCTTTCTCCAGCAGCATCCCCTTCTTGTGGAGAAAAACACAAGAAACAGAGCTTTGCTGACTGAAGTCTATCCTCATGATGAGAACTCCATCACATACTGCCTGTGACTATTCCCATTGATGCTGGACAAGGAAATGGGACCATTCAGTTCACCCCTCCACTCCTCTCTTGGCCCAGGACAGCTCCCCACCTCCTTTTCTCTTTCCCTTCTCCAATACACATACCTTGCAATTTATTTTGTATAGTTGTCTTCTTCCTTTAGCCTTTTCCCTAATAGGAAAGCTTTTAAGGTTTTGTCTGGCCTTAAAATGAAATTGGATAGAAAGAGTAGGTGGTACCCAACTTAGGGAAATAACCTAAGCAAGAAGACAAGCATGGCCATTCCTTCTGTTGTCCTCCCTGTTTCTAGAAGTCTCGGTCCTGAGGCTGCATCTGAGCCTTCATTCAAAAGCCATTCATGACCCGTTACTTATGGATTTGTGTAGTTCTTTTTGATCCCATTCATGCTTTGGCTTCCTCAGTTTCCAGTGGCAAGGAGCTCTATGACCAAACTGTGCTTTTTTTTGGACAACAGCACAATAAAAAAAACAATGCCAGGGACAGATGGCATTTTGGCTTTCCTCCCTGCTCCCCTCAGTCCACCCACAGCTGCAAACGTTCATGCAAGAGCCAAGCGGAGCATGTGCTCAGAGGACACATCAAGACCCTTAATCCAACCAGCCACTTTATGTTAACTCTGTTGGCAGCTCCCTCTTGTTCTATTGCAAACATAAATCAGAGAATTGAGCGGGAAGGTCACCCAGTTCATACCTTTGCCCTGCGGTGGAGTGTGTTACTGTTGAGTCCTTCCCTCTAGATGTTTTACCTGCTCTCATACGCCACCAATGACAGAGGCTTATGCCCTCCAGAGGCAAACTATTGCCATTCTCAAACACCATTACAATTAGTGGGCTTTCAGAGCAGAATGGTTGTCTTTTGACTGTGGTTGCGTTCAAGCCTCACTGTGCCTCTCCATACCCACAAATTCCACACATCTCTGTTAGTCCTTCATGGTGGATGAGAAGCAGAGACAGGCTCATTCAGCTCCTTTGAGGTGGAGCTCAGGGGCAAGAACAAATTTCTTAAAGCAGTTGCTAGTGGCAGCCCAAGGTTTCACTCCTTGGTCCTTCCCTAACACGTGACATACATTCAGCTTACTACTATTGCAAAGCATCCTGTGGGCTTAATGATGTATAGTACCAAATTTTTGCAAGACAAAACAGCAGGTGGATGCAAAGCAAGTGCTAGTAAAGCTTCACTAGAACAAAATAATTTCTAGGCTGGAGAGCTCAGGGAACGTTATCTTCACTGAAGTGGTTTTCTGAGTTGCTTTGATCAAATGAGTTTCAAAAGTGATTATAGACCCATAAGTGTTTCCCTAAGCAGCGTTCTGTGGGATGGGGAAGGCCAGAATTCAGGCAGAAGCTTTCTCCTGTACAAAAGCCTTGCCACTGACATTGTCAAGGGATCTGTTGCACTCCATTGTGTCCATAATCTTCAAATTAAAGCTCCCTAAATCCACAATAGTCTAATAAACCACAAGCCTGTAACAGCCCCTTCAATTTTCCATGTTAATAATCCATGGATTAAGAGTCCCTCTGCTGCTACAATAGACAGAACTGATCTTCTCTACTGTGTCAATGACCCATGAATTATAGGGCTGTGTCTCAGATGGTTAGATAATTCTTCACTCAAGTCCCCACAATAGATTTTTCTAACAGGGCAAATTCAGGACTCTGTTCTGGAGTAAAAGCACATTGTGACATTCTTATTTTTGGGACTGCTCTTGGCAGTATCCCCATGCAAATGCACAACCCCCTTTTTATCATATCAATCTATTTGTTTTGCAATAAATGGCCAAGTCGCCTTTCATTTACAACTGCACTTTTAATATGTCATATGAAAGTTTAATAAGAGGCACAGTTTCATAACTAGTTAATCAACTGATGCAAAATCCCTCAATTTTCTTGTGATGAGATCTTAGAGCAGCCTGGAATATTTTATACTGATTTGTGGATAGCACTTCTGAACACTCTTCTATCACTTAATAACCCTTTATTATACCATTTACCATGAAGTACATACAGCATCTCTGGCAGTCAAATCAGAAGGCAAAAGGAAGCTGAGTGGTGTCACTTCAGAACTGCTGCCCAAAACCCATCATCTGTAAAATGCTCATCGACTGGTCTGATGGGGAGCAAGCAAGCTTCTGTAACAGCTGCATGGTTTCACCTTTGCAAATACCACTGCAGCCAGCAGCCTGGATTCTGCATACAGATGGAAATGCCTTGCCAGCCACTGGCATGGAAAGAAATGTGATGGGTAGGAGTAGACAGATTGTCTCCATGGCATTTTCACTGGAGAGCATGGTCCCAATGGCATATTGTCTGCTGGAACAGAATGCCAATGCAATTTCCCCCCTGCCCCCTTTACTTTTTAAAGCAGAAAACTTCATATTAAAGTCAAAGCCACACAAATGATTGCACATTGTGTCAGGGATGATAAAGTCAAGGAATGCCTGTTAGATTAGCCAGCCATGTCTCCATCAATGCCTAGCTGTTCCATACCATATCTTTTATGGCATTTGGTCCAGACTTCTATTACTTGGGACATATAAAACTGTACTATCAACTCAGCTAGACACAGGAAAAAGCTTTGCATTGCAAGAAACCAGCTACTTCCATCTCTGCTGCTGCACCTTAAAGCGTATTGAACAAGCAGTTTGGTTTTATTTTGCTGTTCACACTAAAACATCTGGTCAAAAGTTAGAGCAGTAATGTTTTGGGACAGGTAAAACCGTGGCCATGACTTAGGGGCCAGGTTGCTTCCCAATAAGGAAGGATCCATTACTTGCTGAAGAAATGTATTTGCTGATTCTCTGGTTTTCCAGACAGTCAGTGAAGGTCAGTTTTGTAAATCACCCCTAGAAGCTACAAGAGTCTATTAAATAAAATAGTTCCAAATAAAGACTTGTTAACATCGATTCTGGAGCTTAACTCTGCTGTTAAATCTTCTTGTGTCAGAAAGAAGATCAGCACAGCATCTATAGACAATTAAAATTATAGTTAAAGTAATGGTAACAGCAACCACTGTGGTGGCTGACAGAGGTTGAAGATAAATCTTTTCGGATGCAATAAAAAGAGAGTGATGGGAGGGTGGAACAGTAACAGATGATATGTTTTTATTCTTCATATAGCAATTGTGAGAACAAGTGTCAAGCCAAAGTGAAGTAAGTTTTGTGCTGCTGGCTACCACATGTGACACGTTTCTGCAGCAAAAACCTGCAATGCCATAAATAATTGGATTCACCTTAGCTGGCTGCCTGGTTTACAACTATCAGAATCTCACCTCTTATTTCACCCTAGCAGAGATTTTCATGACTTACTTTATTGTCCTTTAGAAGATGATAAAACAAATCTCTGAATCGCCTATATATATCTTGGTCTGCAGCTCAAACTTGTGAGACCAGATGTACTGCACTAAATGGCAGAAAGAAAAAAAAAAAAGGAAATCTGACCCACTTGCCTCATGGAGAGGCACTAAATTTCTGTCATTGGTTCATTTCCCTTCACAAGCAGGTGTAAGAACAATAACTGTATTGTCATTAGCCAACATATAGAATAAATAAAAGGAGCAAACCCGTGCTAGCTGACCCACGTGCGATAGAAAGTGCTGCTTTAGCTCCTGGGACTGCCCAGACCTGTGATGAGTCTCCCTCAATTTTGACACAAAGTCATCATTTTCTTCTGAACCCATCTCAGCGTTTAAGTTGACCTTGCAGTATTTTCCTTAGTTGTCATGCTGAGCACAATGTTTATCTTTTTATACTGTTTATACAGAGCAGACTGTTTTTCCATAAGGGAAATATCAAGTGTCAAGCATCTTAAAGTCCAGAGGGCTGGATGCTTGGGCCAGGCTCGATGCTCCAGAGATGGGTCAACCCTGCTATACCCCAGTGAGAACACCATGCCAGGGCTGAATTCCCAGTGTCCAGCACGATGGCACTCAGACCTTCCCATGACACAAACATTATCAGCATCTAATGCATTCATTCATTTATTCATTCAGCTCATGTTAGAAGGGTAATTGCTACTGAGAGACCTACGGTAGCTCTTCAGGTGATGCTGCTATTGTCATTTAATGATAAAGCACTAAGCCCAGAGAAGTAAGGACAGCACAACACACGCAACTGCCACACAAATAGCAGAGCTCATCATTCCTCTCATGCAGAAAAAGACCAGTTCCCAGCGTGGATGGGACAAGGAGAACCACCACTAACGTTCTCCCCAGGCAGGCATAGGTCCTTTGGAGGTGAGGGCAGGAGGGACACCTAAAGGACAGCTCAGGATAGTCCCAAGCCCATGGCATGGAAAGGCACTGTGCACCATTTGGGTTATGTGAACTTGCACAGCCCTCCGTCCCCGCTGCTTCCAACATTTCCCTGTGTGCTTTCAAGTAAACACACAGCTTGTTAGCTGCTCCGCAGGGTTCCCAGGAGCTGTGAATGAACAGAAACCAGGATTGTATGATCATAACAACCGGCTCAGTTTCTTCTGCCTTCTAAGCTTCCCTCCCAAAGCACAGGAGGAGTGGCTCCAGAGGAAAGGCCATGAATTTTTTATTTCCCTGACCAGAGGGTGATTTTGCCTGGTCAAAGCTATATACATCGTTCCTTGTTACTAAGGCAACAGGTACCTTCCAAATGCTAATAATACATAAACTAATACAACTCTGCAGTTTGCTCTTTCTTTCCAGCCCAGCTTAATAACCCGTGTGGATGCTACTTGCCGGCTGGCTCCCGCTGGGCTAAATGAGCACTTCAGGAAGTATTATCTCCCTTCCAGCGCGGACTCCGCGGTGCCCACACAAAGACGAGGCACTGAACTGGGGAGCTGCACTGCTATCAAAAGGCGGAGGGGTTTCAGAAAGCTCAAGGGAGGAGTGGAAACAGCCTTGGGGAGCACCACACAAATCTGCTGCAGCTATGCTGCCTTCCTTGAAAGCGGCAAAGGATCTTCAATGCTCACCATTCTGTGTGTGTGTATGTGTGAAACACGTCCCTTTTACAGTCCCCTAAAGGAAATCCTGAAGCACAAACTTTTTAGTTACAAGTTGTGCCCCCCCACAAGCCTCCAGAGCTAACTGCATTAAGGGCAGTTTGTTAAACCCTGCCTCGCTCCCCCTCTCCTACACCAGCCTCTTCAAGACACATGCCCAGTTATTAAGTGAACACTCCAGGTTCCCACTGCTCTTGCAGTAAGAGCAGCGTTAAAATGCTTCACTGGTCTCCTTAATCCCTCTCACATGATTTAGTCAACACTGGTGGGGGAGAAGGACCCTCAGGTTTTGCCTCCGTGGCTCCCCACTCTTAGGAGGTGAGGGAGAAGAGAGGAATTCAGCGTTGCCTTTGGGCTGGATGCGGTGGGAGCCTTGAAAAGTGACAGAGAATACAAAAACACCGAGCGCACCTGACAGGTACCGGGGGCGACATCTGCAGAGCTCACAGGCTTGAACACTTCTACTGCCTAGCCTTCAAGCTTCCTTTTTTTTTCCCACTACTCGGCACCATTTAAATCTTGAAACAGGAAAAGGCAAATAGAAATTTAAAATACAGACTTCTGCTCCTGTCGCATTAGTTCAGTGGTGGGGAAGAGGATCACTGTGCAGTGGCAGAAGGGAAAGCCACCAGGAAAGAGGAGTAATTGCACACTGCTGTGGTGGAGGCACACCTCCTCCGTGGACCCGATATACCGGTGATTTACCCACAGAATTCCCTTTTCAAGAGCAATCGTTCAGTTAGATAAACAGAATAAGTGGCCTTATTTCTGTGGAGTGGAGATAGCCTGAGATGTCATAGGCTAATAGGAACTAGAAGAAAAAAAGGCAACATGGATATCAAAGCAGCTCAAAAGGTAACAAATGATCTTCACTCCCGCTGCCCCTTTCCTGTTTTGGGGATTTGGGCTTTTTTGTTTTTCTTTTTTTTTTCTTTTTTTTTTTTTTTTTTTTCCCCCCAAAAAAGCATCGTAAGAGCCTATATTTCAACTATTTTATGCTCACTACCAGTTAGCCCCTTTTTCCTGATGATCTAACAGTAACACAAATAACTTAAATAATGTATGTTTAACTTCCTTCCAAAAACAAAACACAGGATGGGGAGCGCACTCTCTCTCAAAGAGCTTTACAAGTGCAAAACAAGGACAGTTTTACAGACCCCATTCTTGTGCTGGATGACTTGCTGCTGCTTCTGCAAGACAAAGGTCTTTTATTGAAACCCCAGCAGAAAAGTAAACATTTGAAATTAAGCTAAACAAGAGTTTAGTTGTTGAGGGACAGTTATCTGTCAGCATTTGGCAAACAAGCTCTTCTGAAGAATGGTCTTCTGCAGCGCTGGCCTGGGACTCCAGCACTTGGATTTAACCACTGGAGTCTGAATCCCTTCTACCTAACGAGAGGATTCCCCACTGTACCAAATTTGCAGCACTATTGGCTGCTGGAAGCATTATTCATTTACCAGACAGATCCTTGGAAATCAAATCTGGGTTCCAAGCCTCAGGAACACTGAAATACGCTACTGAAGATTTCCCCAAGAGAAAACACTGTGAGTACATCACCTCCCATTGAAAGCCATTAACAAACGGTGCCTGTCCTCTAGTTGGGAATTCACTGCCTTCCCATTTTATCTCCCCAGACCTTGTCTGCACTATCCTCTGCACAAGTCTATCTTTCAGGGGACACGTGGAGACATATGCAACAAATGGATGGGCTGCCAGGCTTGGGGAATAGTGGTCAGTGGCTTGATGTTCAACTGGTGGCTGATCATCAGCGGAGCTCCTCACAGTTCGATACTGGGGATTACTGTCTTGAGCCACATTAACCTGGTCAAGAGGATGAGTGCACCTTCAGCAAGTTCACATAAGATACTAAATTGATGGGAGTGGCTGATACGCTGGAGGACAGGGCTCTGTTCAGCTACACCTTGACTGGCAGGTGAAGAAAACTGACAGAAACCTCATGAAATTCAACAAAGTCCACTACAAAACTCCTGCACCTGGAGCAATAATCCCCACATGTGTTGCAGGTTCATTAAGTAGAAAGCATCTTTGCAGAGAAGGTGGGGACTAGCTGGACAGGAACTGAGTGGGAGCCAGCAGTGCACCAAGGAAGGTCAACCACCTACTGCACTGAACTTGCAAGAACTTCATCAGCAGGTCAGAGGAAGCAATGGCATCTAGTTGCTTTCTCCAGCTACCTCACAGATGTCTATGATAAAGACAAAGGCAGTTGGTTCCACTTCTTGCAGGGGTTGGTCTAGATGACCTGCAATTTTTCTTTCCAGTCTCAATTGTTCTATGACTATGTAAAGCTCAGTTTCACCATAAGCTCAAAAAAAAAAAAAAAAAATAAAAAAAAAAAAAAAAAAAAAAATTAAAAAAAAAAAAAAATCAAGTCACTGTGCTGTTTCTCATCTACCAAGTCTTTCTGGGTGACTTGCCAACCCAAACACCTGTTTCATATGGATAAAATGCAACAAATAATTGACTCATATCTATAATTAATCTTGAGGGCATTTTGATATTTCGGAGGATTAATGCACTCAACATCCTTAATAAAAACCAAAAAGCCAAAACAATCCAACCCTTCTTGAAATCAAGCAAAACCTAAAGCAGATGGGTAGACAACAGTTGCAAAACAAACAAGTGTTCCATGGTTCAGCTCAACTTCAAATAAGTTCAGCACTGAAAACCCGAGTAAGCAAAGATGGTCTGTTACCTTTGGCAATCTGCATGGCCTCAGTTCTGCAGTATCATTTCTGATCTATGCAGTCTGCTAATCAAAAATGACTATTCAGATTCTAATCAAAATAAACCTCCCAATTATTTCAGATGTAAACTGCGGTTGAAACTGAAATGTCAAGTGCTCAACTATTTGAAAAAGTTCTTTGTCTGTATACCCTTGTTCAGTCACCCTTGTGCCAACAGATTATGCTTCAGTCTTTGGTTACACGGAGTGCATGAAACCTAATAGGAGGAAGTGGCCTACCAGCCCCACTTCCCACTCTGCTTTATCAGAATGACACCATTTGACCTCCAAAATGCTAGGGAAATAACAAGGCCAGGACATTCTTAAAATCATGAGATGTTTTTTCTTCACAAGGCATTTCTTATAAAGAACATAGATCCAGGACTCAAAACAACATGATCCTTCACCAAAAAAATAATAATCTTAAAGCAACCAAAATTTGCAGTAGCAGTACCTTGCTGTCTCTTAACATGGACGTCCCTTCTCCTCAAGATATACTTCAGACTCAACAATTCTAGATTTCTTAGTTTAGAAATCACTTCTCAAGAAACACTTATTTTCTTCCCCTTCACATTCCAGATGTTACTCAGTTTCTTAGGCAGAAGAACAAGGGTGACAGCATGTCTTATTAATAGGACAGAAGTGCCCTGGGAAATCAGTTCCTGCAATATATGGAAAAGGAGCAGGGGGAGGGGAGGAGAAAGAGGACACGAGCACTTCATACCCTGGATGACATTGGGATCATTCTAGAGACCCTTTACATTATGATTGCTTGGAGGTGTTGACAGGCACAAACAATTTTGCCTGGAATGTAGGATATGGGAAGGAAGAATTAGTTACTGCCCACGTTAGTGCATTTGGCTTCCTTTGGATTGAAAAACCTCTTCTGTGGTTGCTATTGGGGTGGCTCCGAGGGTAATCCCTGTCACCAGATATTCAACTTATCCTTCTTCTCCACTTTTACAGTATCTACCAGAAACATACTGTCTGGTCCGTGCAGATGTACAAGGCAGCAAATGTTTCTTTCCCCCACTGTGCTCCAGCCAACACAAGGCCATCTATAACATTTGAGAAATGTGTATCTTGTTAGAATTTTTGGGGGTATTTTGGTACCACCCTCTGGCAGACACAGCTTAAGTTTCAGCATATTAATCAAACTCCTCCACACCCCATCAACACTGATCTTAGCACACAGCTACTTTTGTCTCACGGACTCCTCGAACTCTGTGCCCTAAATCTACAAAAATTCCCTCATCACTCAGACCTCAAGGGGACAGACAGGGTTGTGGTCCTGGCAAGGAGTGCTGAGAGTACACCCTCTGAGAAGGAGCAGGCATTGAGAGCTCTTAATTATATATTTGTATTACTACACTGGAAAGCACGTTACTACTAGGACAAAGATTAAACCACACAACATAAGTAACACTGGAAAAGTAAGCATGGGACATGTCTTAGTTGAGAGTGTTTTTTTCCCCTGATTCTGGGCCACGTCTGCAGTGGAAAATGAGAAGCAGGAGGACAAAGTACAGCTCTTCTTTCTCTCTAGAAGTCAGGGTAGCTTTCCACAACAAAACATTTCTGGCAGTTTCAGCATCCCTCCTAGATCTCTCCAGTTGACTGAAAACTCAGTTTGAAAGAGGAACTAGAGGTATGCTGGCCGCAACAATATGTCTTTTACTGCTAATTCTGGGTCAGAGTGCCCAAGGCCAGAGAAGACAGTGATGAAGCCCCGTCTGTCCATCCCAACTGCCCCATTTGTTTCTCTGGTCGCATTTGCTGCTGCAAGACACTGCTAGACCATTGCCTGTAATCAGATATATTGTACGCACCCACACGAATAACAGCTCCTTTGATCTTCAGAAGAGTTTTACTTCTTTGATTACAAGTTTATCAGTAGCACATAATCAGGCTGCAGACCCACACATGCTCAGTTTAGTCTTAACCCATTTTGATTGCAGGTACGCAGCCAGCAAGTGTCCTTTATGTTGCATCCAAGTATTTATTGAGATAAACTGCCTTGGCTTTTCCAGGAGACAATCTTTCTTGGCAGGTGTAACAGGGTGAGTTTCTGGAGGTATCAAGAGCCATCACAGCTAATCTGCGCTGTGACTTTTCTCTCAAGATATACTCCATATCCCATGGCACTGTATTAAACGAAGTATCTTTAAACTTGATTTGACTGTTGGGCCACATCTAAGCAAGAGTGTTAGACAAAAAAACCCACCACCCAACACATGAGTAAAATTTAGAGTCAGGGGTAGGAAAGAATGTTTTTCTCTTTTCAGTCACACTAACTTGAAAACAGAATGGCAGAGACACTAACCTGGAAACTGGCCCACAGGCAGGTACAGCCCAAAAATGAAAATAAATTAAATACTTGCAAAGAGAGAGCTGGTAAGTACTGCAGAATTAATTAATTACTTTGCATCAGTATTTGGTAGTCGATTTGGTTTCTGACCCACATGGAATTGCTGGCAGGGCAGCCTAGAACACCTGCTACCATTTAGGCAAAAAGCATCAAAACAGGGGCAAAAGCAGCAGTTGGCTATTTTTGTTCACAAGCCTGCAGCTAATGCTACGAAATCTGATTTAAATAGCAATCTGCTCAGCTCTTCATTCATTAGAAGGAGATGAAATTCTGTTTGAGGTGTATGTGATGAAGTGTGATGGGGAAGAGGGATTTGCCTCTGCTTCTCTGGCCATTCCCTGCAGTTTGCTCCCCTTCCTGCTCCTTCTTTCATCACTGCTTTTTCCAGCTTTCTGCTGCTAGTCCAGACTCTTTGCATTTCTCTCCTGTGGGCAGCATCAAACCAAACATGAGTGTCCTGTCAGAAAATGGACTTTCCAAAAATACTCAAAATAAAACAGTGCAGACTTTTATTATTTTTTACTTTTAAAGAGTAAAAATCTCTTCCATAGCTGCCAAGGGAGGACCAGATTTTTCAGATGATTTCAACATGCTGTTTAACATATCCAAATGTCTCCAAAAAACCTGGCCCCCGTTACAGCACTGAACACCTGGAACTGGCCACGCTTGGTTTTGGATGTCTGCTCTTAAAAGCAACAATAGCTTGTGCTGTTGTGGGTAATTCAGTTTTGGAAGCAGAAGCCTTGATTTATATGAACTCCATGCTAATGGAGAATTACTTCCAGTTTGTTACAGATTTCAGCACTGAAATTAGGTGCTTTTCTTGCCAAATTCAGGCCCAATGTGATTCCAATCTAATGGATTTTGAAGAACTCCAGTCCTTTTTACAATACTGCAGCATGGCTTGCAAACCAGCTTTTACATGTTTGGGGTTACCCAGCCCTACAAATTGTTGTTTTATCAGATTCAGCTGACTGAAAAATGAAAAATCACTCCCTCTTTCCTCCCACTCTAAAAGCATTTAAAAATGCAGAGTTTCCGGGAACCTGGCTGTGTGGAGGGAGTTGGCAGAGTGGATTGTACCGTATAAAATACAGAGGGACAGATGTTCAGCTGATGGCTTTAACAGATATGATGGTGACACAAGGATGACAGCTCTATTAGATTTCAGGAGGTAATGTGTCACTCTTGCAGTAGGCTACTCCACATCTTCATAAAAAGCACTTTTTATGGGGTGAGACAAGAGAGATCCAGATAAAAACGACGTAAGAATGTTTGTCAGCCATAATCACAAACTCAATTAAAGATTCACTGGAAATCACGTTTAATAGAAGCTCAGATCTGCAGATCAGCTCTGTTGCATTCCCCCTTGGCAGCAGAACCTTTCTCCTCACAAGCCACTGCTCCCTGGTGCATCCTCTTGCCTGGTGCTTGCACCCAGATGTAGATGATACTTTTTTCAAGATGCAGAGCCCAGAGCATTGCTACAGGATGGGCACTGAGAGAAGGGGAGGTCTGAATCAGTAGTATCCCACTAACATGCTAGTGACAAAGCTCAGTCTGGAAATCCATGTAATCTACGAGGCAGGAGCAGCCTCATCTCCAAAGATGTCTGCTCCTCCATACTGTTCATTTTAGCTACCCCAGGCTTTGCTCTTTTCCTATGACCTTCTTCCACTTTAGCTTGCATTTCCGTTTTAAAGGTCTTTTTCAACTCTTGAATCCCAGGTGTTTCTCTTTCTTCAGCTGACACTCAGGCTGTGCATCAGGCAACCATCATGACTTGGCAAAGGTTTACCAGGTCAGTGGAGGAAGACCCTCAAATCCAGATTTTTGCTATTAGGGTTGTCATTCATACAGCCCTTAGAGACTGCAAGAGCACGAAAATTAAATCTACAGATTGAATTATCCTGCTTTCCCCCTCCCCTCTCCCTTAAGTGCACATGTGGTCTTGTCATCTTGTCATTTTTATCACTGTTAGTGACAGCTCTCAACAAAATAGTGGACAAACCATCAAATGTCTTATTCATGGTTAAGCTGAATAACAAATACAAGCTCCCCAAATTGCAACAGCTTATTCTGCTTCATCTGTCACATCATTATGCAGAATGTCTATGTGGCATTTGTAGTCAGTGCAGTTTTGGTTGCAAGATTTTGTTTGTTTGTAGTTATTTTAATATATAGAAAATATAGGTTTGGGGTTTTTTCTCCTCCAGGACAAAACAAGGGAGGTTACCAATTTACCAGCTTCAAATTCCAATAATACTATGCTAAGATTCTGAAAAATCAGATCAGTGACTTGGAGCACACAGGGAGAATTCTGCCATATGCGATAATATATAAAATTATATCCAGATATCAACAAGTGGGTCTACCTGAACACATCTGCACCCTTGCCTGGCAATCAGTCAAGCTGGACAAGAACGTAAAACTAATATAGTGACCCTGAGCTGTAAATTTCAGGCCTTTGTCAGTCACACACAGTGACTAGGAAAAAACCAACCATACAACACAAGAGCCCCTGGAAATCCAAGGCAAAGAGTATGCTGTTGACAACTATGGAAAAAGCTTTGCTGTTCATTTTAAAGGTAAGGTTCATTTCTACCAAGCTTTCAGTCCAAAATGTCTAGCCAACTAAGAAAAAACCCACACCCATGAAAACTTTTGCTTCTCATTCATGAGTATTCTTCAGCAACCTCCTTTTTGCCAATATAAATGAAGCAGCCTATTAAAGCAGACAGAGAAACGTAGACAGTTTTTTTTCTTAGAGAAGAAAGCAGACAGTAACCACCTGCATGCAAGCGCTGTGCAAACACATCAGAGCACCTGGACCCAGAAGATACGCTGAGGGTGGCCATACGAGAGTACAGGCAGAACTTCAGTACCTCTGCCGTAGACACGTATGGCCTGAACAGAAACAAGAAACAGATGCTATTTAAAATAACTAGTCAACAATCTGGATATTCAGGTATGATGAGTAACTTACTATGTGATTTTTGGTTGTCTAACTTCAGATTTCTTAAAGGACCTAAGCAGTTGGAACCCTCCAAGCTTGCTGGAAAATCAGCTTCAAGCTGGGCAATCTTACATAGCGTAACTCACTCAGAGACACTAACTGAGAAAAAAAAAATGGATTTCTGGAGAAATTTCTAGTAGCAAAGGGCAGGATTTTGGAGGAAGAAGTCAGAAAAATCAGTGGGTTGAGGCCTACTGCGTCTTTCCTGGGTCACTTGTCTTCTTTTGAAAGTCAAAGCATGTTTGGTTTGTCTGGTTAGAATTTGACACTAAATGGGTCTTCACAGCTCAGGACAACAGATTTAAGCACTCTACACAGAGACATTAAGAGGTCAAGAAACACCTAGTTACAAATGGAACAGCTTCAACTTATTTTCACTGGCTGGCACTTTCACCAAGTCCCAAGAAGTAGGACAAACACATTCTGCTGATAAATCACTACATCAAGTCAGACCCAACAGCAAATGTTGTTGTGTCTCTCCAGCATTCTGCGTCAGTACTAAATATTAATAAAAAATTGAAAAGGAAATATTCAAAAGAGCTGGGTGCGAGAAGCAAGGGAAGCAGTTATACACAGGCTATACAACTGCATCCAGTAGAAACCAACTTTTCCAATCCACAGCAGGTTTTAGGGCTCATCTCCACACTGAAAGTGCCCCGAAATGTGGATATTCCAAGGAAAATTACATGCGTAGCTGCCCCAGACACATCCCCCTGCCACCTTGCGAGTTGAGTCAACTACTAGCCTTTCCCCACCCTTTCCAACATTTGCTAAATCCTGGTACCAAGAAGCCTAAGCTTTCCAGCAGACAACACAGATTAAGTTTGTCCTATCTGTTCTGTAGAAATAACAACTTTAACCCATAATAAAATCTGGTGATAGATCCATTCTGGTAAGCATGAGGCATCCAGCTCCACAGCCTGGACACAGCTACTCGCTATCTAGGGCCTGGAATAAGCAGGCAGCCAACAGAGGTGCCTCAGTTGAGTTTCCCCACTTCTGACCCTCTGCGATTAGAAGTTAGTTTCCAAGTTTCTAAAGCTTAGACCAACACATGGTTGTATCAACGCTAACGAAGCAGTAAAGATTTCTGCATACCAACCGTGTTCTCCTGGCACACATCCAGCGCTCTACATTTATTTGTTTAAATTGGGATTTTTATGTAAGGGGTGTACAACTGTAAAGTTGTATATTACTTGCGAGTTTCATACACTGTCCCACTAGGACTGGTTTCCTGAAAAACCCAAGAGTACAAGTATAGGCAACATTGTGCAAAATGTCAAGGCCTTTTTAGTGGGAAGCTTCTTTTCCAGGCTGGATTGCAAGAGAAAGGTAGTCCTGTGGGGAAAAAAATGAACATATGTACTCAGTAAATTCTTGATGCTTCATGAAAAACCTTGGCCAGGATACAGCTATGGCTAATAGCCCAAAGTAAAGCTAGTGGGAAAAAAATTCTTATACAAACTAATCAGTTTGAAAGTTGAACTTAAAGCCTGCTCCTGAATAGATGTCCAAACCATGCTAATTACTTCATGTATCAAGGAGCTAGACAAAGAACTGAGAAACAAATTTAGGCTGAAAATCCTGAAAAAACAAAGAACATCTGTATTAAACCTAAAACATTTTAAAGCTATCCCACCACTCTCACATTGAGATCCATTGGCATCAGCAATGAGGTATGGAAAGGGATGTGTACCTATGCTGTCTGCATGGTGCTGTTCCTATAAAAACCTTCTCCAACGTGCAATGAGTTAAACTGGAGAAGCTGTTTGGTGTTTCCTTCAAGGCTAAAATGATGGTTAAACACTGCTGTGGACAATGATAGAAAGTACAAAGATAGAGATATTCAAAACAAAATGTTTTCTTACTAAAAATCCCCACAAACCCGACCAAACCTCAAAAACACTCCCCAAAACTTTTCCAAATCCCAAATCTCTGTCTTTGGAAACCAGCCAGGGGAAGAGTTTATTGTCCTCCCTGTCAGCTCAGCCAGGGAGCCTGGCCCAAAGTGTAGGGTTGGAGTACAAATCCCTCACACTCCCAAGAAGGAGAAGTAGCACCATTTTGAATGAAAATGTTTAGGCTGTTGATGAAATATTGTTGTGCTCACAAGAAACAGAAACTTGAGCAAAACAAAAGAATAACTTTCACCAGAAAAGTACAGTTTTTTATTAAGGAAACTATTTAAATTGGGCTTTTTACCAGCCACAGCAGAGCACCATTGCCTGTATTCTACTTGTAGGTTTGACCCTATCTCCACAAGGAAAAAAACCCCCAAACCCACCAAAAAATGAACCCATGCAAAGTCTTTTCTTTACAAGAAATCTTTCCCTTAGCTTGATAACTCAAGAAAAGTTTTCTGCAACAAAAGAAGGGAGAACAGCTATACCCATTCAAAGCAACTGAGATTCGGTCCTCAGACGTTCGGAAATCAAAACCACACAGCAGATGCAATTTTGTCTCACAGCAGAAATAAATATTCAAATTACTACAGGAATGTCCCAAGGGACAAATTTTCTAGAAATAAGTTTCAAGCAGAATTCATTTAGTTTTGCAACAGATGCTTTGAATTTGAGTCTGCTTGTTCTCAAAAGCGTGAGACAACAGTTGACCGTAAGCCATATTTTCCTATCACCCCTATACCCCTATCAATTTATAAGCTGCTGAATGAAGTTAAGAATAGAATTGATCTTGTGTTTAGGATTTACAAATCATTTGGAATAAAGTCAGCCTACTCTGATTTTATTTTGCTCTCATCACTAAGACACATTCATTAGCTACTGTTAAAGAATCCCCGAGCAGTTTCTAGGGATAGTAATGCAGCTATTAAAAGCCTTTTGGATCCAAACAGTAGTTATTCAACACCAATCTGTCTTTCCAACTCTTGACAGGAGCCACATAGGCAGACATCAAAAAAAGAGCTGAGCATTTGATGAAATTTTTACCAAACAATCTGTGAGCAGCAGAGAGGTTACAGACCCCCGGTGTTTGGTGCAGGGCTTAGCTTGGGGAGCACAAGCTGGATGTGCCTCTAATGCACCACCAGGAGACAAACATTCAATATCTTTAATCATTCCCTACAGCATTTGGAAACATGAACACATCTAAAGCCTCTCAAATAAACATTGTTTATAATCTCGGGCAGAAAACAACGTAGGAGTTAATATGCATGTAGAATATAATTTTAAAACTCCCTTTCTATTTTCCTGTTTCTTTGAAAGGGTCCAAATGAAGATGCCACTGTTCTCTGCTCTTTGAGTTATCCGTCAAAGGGAAATGTTTCTGTGAATGTCACCAGCTGGTTTATATCCTAATTAAGGGATTGTTATTGGTACTTGCAGAAAAAAATATTTTACTGATAACTGCAGAGTAAATATTTATGCCTGTTAGTTACAGCTAAAGAGAAATAGATCAGAAACAGCTTTAATCAGTTGTTACTTTACCTGCTAGCAGTGTAACTACTTGAAGTATCATGAATGTTAAATAGAAAAATCAATGATGAGAGTGAGGGAGTCTTCCTACTTGCTCTCTCCCCAAAGAGAAACCCTGGCCTGGCTTTCACTCTATGCTGTGACTTTTTTTTTTTTTAATTTTTTATTTTGTTAAAATGACAAATGTGTTGAAATGAAAATGCTGTCAGTGAAAATGGGATGGTTGCAGCCTGTAGTACCTTGTATGCATTTATTGTGCCCCACAAATGAGTTTGCTTCAGTTTTGCTGCTCTGTGAGTATAATTTATGAGAACAAAAAAAAATCTCTGCTAGAAATTTCACACAAACAACACGCTTTAAGCAAATACTGGAGCACACTAACTAGAGACAATGTTTACATTTACATAATATATTCTTGAAACCAAACTTCAGATGCTACAACCACTTATCCAAGGTTAACTTTATATACACTAGAGATTTCACAGACCTCATGGCTGCTGTTATGCTTGAACAAAGTGACTCACATGCAGTCCTTCAGAAAATAATAGTGGGGTGAACCTACAGTCATTTATATCTGAGGAAAAAAACACTCACGCCCTTAGCTTTAAGCATGTATTTAGCCTTAGTAAAGTGCTTTTAAGCCCTTAACTGCACAGGGGTGAAATCTGATTCAGAGAACCCAAGAGATAAGAAAAACCTAACGAGAAATGATTCACCCATAACTGGAAAGTTGTTTAAAACTACTGATACACAAAATTGCTGAGTGAAAACATGGCCTGTTGATTCTATCATATTTCTCATAAAAAAGGAGAAGGCAAAATTCAACCAAAATCTGACGACATAGATTATACAGAGCATGAGCGAGAACATATACTTAGAGGATTTATGAAAGTATAAATTTTGAAAGAGAAGAAATAGAAATCTTTAAAGTAACTCTGAAGTGTTTCTATGGAGTAATTATTTTTCCCTCTCTGCAGATCTTTGCACACTAAGTAAACATTTGTCTCAGAAACTCTGTGCCCCAACCTGCTTCACTTGCTGATTGACTAAAAATACAGAGAAATAAAGAAGATGAATAGGAAAGAGTTTTATTTAAGGGTGTTAATCTGCTTTTACTGCTCCACGGTGCAGGCTCATCAAGCTGAGCTGTAAACAAAAGTGTTTGTGGAAGACAACAATCCTTTGAAACAATTCTTGAGCTGATACTTGCAGACCAAGCTCACTTCAGTTCCTATGTTCCGGTAAAGCTTCTACACTTATATTAGTTGTCATATAACAGTGCCCATGTTTAAGTACCCTAAAGGATCAATACTGGTAGAAAATCAGCTTATACTCCTCAGCTGTGCATTTGTGAGCATAAAAATATAATGCAAGGATGAACTGTTCTGTGCTAGAGATGATGCTCACGTGATGTGTTCAAAAGCATCCCTTCACCATCCTTCAAAAAGATATACATTTGAGAGCTGTAGATTTTCCCTAACGCTAACAAACGTGAAGAGGCAGGCACTAGGAAACTCGTTTCAAAAATTCCTATTCAGCAAAAATACCTTGGCAGCCAATTAATTTGCAATTGCACCGTATGCTTGAATCGGGAGTGGAGTAAATCTTGCAGGTCTGATCAGAGAGCTGATTGAGCACTAGTAACTAATGAGAACAGATGTGTTGTCCACAATTGTAAACACAGGCCCAGTAGGTCCAACACTGAGAACCACATAGAGAAGACTCGCTTGGGAACCCCATAAAATAAATATTTTTAGCCAAGCCACTACATTGGCATTGGGTGCTTCCTTGGATAGAGTCTGATGGTTGTGGTAACCCCAGTTTGGACAAGACTGAACACTGGCAGGACAAGATACCACTCTTCCAAGGTGTTATGGGTACCACCAAAGCGGCTGGCTCAGTAGGTGCTGTACCTACACCAGGTCAGACAACTGCTGTGTGATTGAAACATCTGCATTTGGGTAACACAGGGAAAAGCAACAAATCTGCATGGTCACTCAAGCCAGCTACTGGAAGCTTGTCCCAAAGAGAAGAGGTTGGTAGCAGGCATGCTTGAAGGCTGAGCTGGCTCCTCAGGTTACTGGCTGCTGGGATGGTGAACACAAATCCTCTGAAAGGGTTTTCATTTTCTTTCAAATATTACAAACTACCTAAAACTCTACCATTACTTCCACCCATCCCAACTTTGACATCTCTCCAAAGAGCATGACACTAGTGACCGAAGATGTAATTGCCTTGTGCTGCTGGAAAAACTACTAAGCAGTTCAAAAGAAAAAAAAAAAGAAAAGAAAAAAGAGAAGTGAAAAAATTTAAAAAACAACGTACACAAAAATTAAGGTGCAGCCTCCTGGGTACTGTTGAACACCAACCTCCACCCACAGCTTTTTCCAAGTACATATTCCATCCCCACAAGTCAAAATCAGGGCTTTCAAATAACACCTCAGGGCAAGCCTTTGTTTTTCTTGAAAGTTTTTGCTCTGGAATCTAGGGCTAATAGATTCGGGCCATGAAACAGTCCAAGTTTTTGGATTCTGGGAGGAAAGAATTTCCAACCAATTCTCAGTTAGCAGATATCTATTATCTTTCATCACTCCGCTCTGTGGAGCAGTTGGAGAAAATTATCCCTTTTATTCTCCCAGAGAACCTGGTTGTGCCAGGTATCAGAAGATATCGGACAAGTTTGTGCCAGGTATCTCCAGCCCTGTGTATGCATGATCATGCCTGTTCTTTACAGATAAGGAGCGTGCTCTACACAAGGCCATGGTGCAGTCACAAAATTATTTCCTTTCCTCCAAGCTCTTCTCTGTGCCTCCTTGCTCTCCCTTTCTCCCATTGCCCCATTCCCTTCCCCTGCCCACCAAAGCAGCAATGTTGAATGCTAACGCCATTCCCCCTGACTGATGGTTTCTCCAGTACCAAGCCTTCAGTTCAGCTTTTCAAGTTGCTAAATTAATTTTGTTCCCCAGAGTGCTTTGGGGACGCTGAATGCATTAAGCAGGGAGAGGTACACGGTCACATAACCCTGGTATTCTGCACTGCCAGAAAACCATCTTTCACAGGAAAAAATATTCACCTATCTGTCCTATCCATGAGCAATGCAAATATTTCCTATTTTAATTTAAGTCAGTTTTCATTAAACCCCACATTTCTACCATCTGAAGCAGCAAGCTTGGGACAGGGGATTATAAATGAAGAACATTTTACCTTTACCTCTCACAGAATAGATTGCTGACTTCATTTAAAAAAAAATACAAAAAAAATTGAATCAGACAATGATGCTATTAAAGAGTTCCGTATCATTGTAATTTGAAGTCATTTTCTAAATGGATCAAGAAAGCATAACAGACAAGTGGCTGAATAATACCTCAAGCGACTGCCTAAACAAGAAATATTTTTCTTATTTTCATCTGTGTGATGCATACACAGGCAATGATAATGATAGGAAGGGAAATAATTTCTTTAATTTATGTGTGATGAAGTATAATAGAATAAAATGGCTATTGTTGGTTGGGATTAGGATCAGATGAATGCCTTGGAAAGGAACCCCTGAGATGTGGCTGGACAAACACCAGGCACAAATACATGCAGAAATTCCATGAAACTCTTTATTAGTGAGACCATTCACTGAATGGCAGCTGATAAGGTTTTCAATAACATGGACACTGCTAGTTGTATAATGCTCTGTAATCTAAACATAATTAAAAGTGTTAACAATTTTGTAGCCTTTATCTGAACACATTTTTCCCACATGCTTTAGGTGACCGGGTCATAATCCAAAGACAAGCAACTCTCTTGTTTTACACTATTAGTCTAGTGAGTGGCGATTTTTTTTCCTGTGCACAAAGGTCATTGTACCCCAGGCAACGTCTCTTGTCGGTATCTTCCACAAATCCAGGATACACCAAAACAAACACAGATGGATTACACGTTGTCTATTAACTCAGCATTTCTCTTCCTTTCCTCAGATGCCAAAAAATAATTAAAGAGCATTTGTGTGTGAGTGGTGGTAATGCATTCATATAATTTGGCAATTATCTTGTCAGCTACCTTTATTAGATTCTCAGTACTGTAAATTGCTTTAAAGTATGTGCTACATGGCTCTACTATGCTTACTGCACCAGCTTCTGCAGTCACAAGCTCAGAGATATGTTTTTTAACAGTAAACAAGTTTTGGTGAGGTTCAGTATGTATTTATATTTAAGTTTTGAATTTTTTTTCCTGTTGAAAGTCAAGGATATAAATCTTTACTGGGAGGTTACATGGGATATTTTTTTCTTTTTGCTTTGCTTTTTCAAGAGAAGCTCAGTTTTCTTCTAAACATATATGCAAATTTTGAAAGATGCACAATGTCCCCCAAAATTTTCCCTTTAGTCATCAATAGGTGCACTAGATTTTTCAGCGGATTTTAAAATCTAGCCAAAAGATCATCACTCCAGAACAGGGCAATGGGGAAGGAGGTGTCGATGTCTTACTCTGTGGGAGCCCAATTTCAAAGAGAATCCTTCACGTCAAACCAGAAAGCAGGGGTAGAAGACCTGGGCCATTGGCAGAGAAGGGTACAGAAGCACCAAAACAAGGATCTCCTCATTGGTAAAGTGCCAAAATTGGAGATACAGGGGAGTAGAAAGGGAAATTCTGTGAAGAATAGCATTACTTAATACATCAGAGCTAACTGGAGAACCACAGTGTAATTATGATCCTAATATACCCAGAAATACCTTTTTTTCCTTCTTTTTCTTCCCCTCCTCTAGCCTAGTGAATATGAAAAGTTACAATAACAGCTTACAAAATGCTTGGCTGGCTCTCTTTCTCTTGTATTAGCTATATATTTTTAAGTCAAGATTTATCCGTCTCGAGTTTCCAATACTCACCGGCACACTGAGATAGAACATAACGACAGCAAAGCCAAACACACACCGTCATGCCGAGAGGCCCAAAGTGCATACAAGTCATTAAAGCCAACTTCAGAGCTACTTGGAGCACTGGCGGATACTTGTAGGACCATTACTAGCTCACTTTAGTTTGCAAAAACTTCTCATGAGCCTGGATAGTTTTATGGTACATTCAGTTATCTGAACTGTTTGAAAATCACATTCATACTGCAATATGCACCTAACAAATGTAGACACTTTTTAGGAGGTATGCTACTCTGCCCTCTTCCTAACATCTAGAAACCTGCAAAATTTTTCTACTCTTTATTTGGTTTTGGGTTTGGTTTTCCAGTTATAGGTAACACTGAACATACTACTTTCCTCCATGGAAAAGTTTCCTTCCTGGATTATGTACAACCACATAGTCTGGATGCAAGAAAAATACAGATGTGCAAAGGTTAAGAAAAGATTCTGGGAACTGCACACAAAGCCAGGCAATTTCAAATATATTGATGAGTGCTTTCTCCATCCCAACACAAAGCATGAATGCGGGCATATTGTGCTCGATTTCACAATGGGACACAATTACAGCACTCAATTTGCAAGGCTTGATTTCACAATGTTGGCAAAACTGTATGCAGCAGAGGCTAACGCCCTCCACTCTCCACCTTGTCTCCATCAGCTCTTTGCCTGCGTGAAGCCAGAGACACAAAGACCACTCTGGAGATGGACTGAGGCAACTTCCCACTTAAATAACATGCCTGAACACAGGACTTGGAGTCTCCGACAACACTGGATGCTGGGCATCTTGGGTACCCAACATCAGGCAGTGACAATAGTTAACAAGACTGGATGAGGCATGCAGGCAATGCGCAGGCCCCTGGGGTCACCAAGCATGTGGGAAAACGTTGTATTATCCTTCTCCAGTGTTCAATGGTAAAGATGCCATAAATTACAGTCACAGACATCAGTGCCACGGAAAGCTAGAGCTTAAAGTCCCTGAAAGTGGGCACAGCCAAGTACGACTCTTTGAGGAATAGACCAACTTTGAGGGTAATGGGGCAAAATCACGTGCCAGATCTCTCCAAAATTCAACTTAGTCCCTTTTCTAAACATTATGGTTGTCAGAGAAACTTAGGATATGAAAATTCATGGCAGAAAGACACTGAAGTTACATAAACATAGAGACAACCTGTTTACAAAGTTTATAGATAAATAAAATTCAAAACAAAGTTAGCAAGAATTCAGTTCAAATAAGAAAAAATAACATTGTTCGAATAGTTAATAGATATTCATGGAAATTTTGTAAAAATACCACAGAGTTTCTCAATTTACAAATGATGTGATATAAGACTTTTTTCTGACGAGTTCGATTATTATCTTTATGTGAATCTTAGTAGTGACTTCTATGGATTATCTGTATTTGAAAGATTTAAATGAGGAAGAAACACAACCAAAACAACTATTACTGAAATGGACAGGATGTTTTCTTTCTTTCTCCTTCTCTCCCACTTTGTCAATGCTTTTCTGTCTTTCCCTTTCTCCACTGGGAAAGAAGAACATCTCTGCAGAGATTGTCTCCCTCTTGAAATATTAATATTGAATATTAACTTGAAATTTAGGAACTTTTGCTTTGAATTCCTGTTGTGTTTCAGGATGAGTGACATTCAAGTCACAACTGAGTAAGGTATCCAGGAGTCTAAAGTCTGCTTTCATAAATGTCTTAGGAAAACAAATGATAAATACTTTTTTTCGTTATCTAAAAATGCCAACATACACCCGGTGTTTCTGGCATCCTGGATAATGTAGAAAAATCTCATTAGGATCATACCAAAGTTAGATGATTATCTATATAGATAGGTAAACATACTGAAGTACTTGAATAGCTTGCCATCACAGCAGAATCTGAACCCCTAACCTACGTATTTATTCTGTATTTAAATAATACCACAATTTCCAGAACCTGGATCCCAGTATCTTCACTTCCAGGTAAGTTCCCTAACCTATACACTTCAGACTCACTTTCATTCAATTTTTTGAATTATTCAAAGAAAATCAGAACAATTTGAGCCAAAGAAAACTCTGCTCTGCTTAACTCATAGCTGAAAGGTTTGGGAATAAGAGACAGGAGCAGAGTAGAGAACCCATCAACCAGAGGGACACCCTCCCCGGTCCCAGGGCTGGTGACTCAAGATTGCCTTCTCTACCATGCTATGCAGATATGCCTATTTCACGGAGAAATCCAGCAATAGGTTCTTTTCCCTGCAATATTTTGAACAGCCAGACATATAGATAGTATTGTTCTTGTACAGTGTTAAGTGTTGCTAATCCCAAAACCACTGCTTCCTCTGTTTGTAAGAAGAGGAAATATCATGAACAAAACAGTCCAGCTTTTTCCTTGGCGTTGCTTGTTTGTGTAAGCAACCATCATTTAGCATTGCAAAGTCAACCCCTTTTATTATACTCCAACAATTGCAGATATTTCACAACTAGAACTGATCTCTGCCAGCTTGCTCCCAGTTTTTTATTGAGTTCAAACTTGAGCCATATTTGTGTCTAATCCTTAAAGTGCGTGATTAGTAGTTATGAGTCTATTAATACAGCACTGAAGCCGTTGCATTTTGGCTAAACCTAGTCGATCCCTTCACAATGTTAACGCCACTTAGACTCGATAAACAAACTGGCCAAAATATCTAACCCAGAATAAGTTGTACCTTAACACAATTGTCTTCTGTCCTGCTGAGATAGTTCAGGTGGTAAACCTTGTCTTAGCAACACCGCTGCTTGGAAATGGGATTAAGGGGAAAAAACCCGCAATTGTAAAGCCTCTGCTAGAGGTCAGCTCACACATGTATGTATCTGGCAGCCTCAGAGAGGCAAATACATAATCACTGCGGTATGCAATCCATAGGGTAGGTTCAGAACCAATACAATTACACCATCAGGAAGCAAATAATCGGCAATCATTTGCAAAAAGCCACATTAGGATGGGACAGTCTTATACCTCCCCAAAGATTTATAAGTTACAATTGTAATTATCCCTTTGAAACAGCAGAGATAATGACCTCTCACCAAATGTGCACATAACCCCCAGACATCACTTCTGCACTCTTCTCAGAAGACAGGAAAAACAAATTAAGTAGATTGTTTCACTCCAGCAACAAAGATCTTGCACAGAGGAGAAAATGATTCACAGTAAATAATTTCCAAAAGGTGAGAGGGTCTAGATGTAACAGCCCTGCCTTTGAACCCAAGTGAAAAAACTTAGGATTCTGTCCAGCAGACAAAAATATCTGCCTCGGTACCAAAAGCATGTCAAGGTGAGCATGACTAGTAGCTCCCTGTCTAGATAGCCAAAGCCTTTGAAGATGAAGGCAGTAGCTAAGCTCTGACCTGGTGTTGTACCATTTCAACTGTTTGTTTATGTTTTTACATGAAGAGTAGGTGAACAGAAGCCAGGAACTGAAGAAGAGGAGGCAGAATCAATTACAATGTACTCAGGAAACTGGCAAAGAGAACAAAACAAGCTAGCGAAGTGAAGATGGGGCAGAGGGCAAGATCAGGATGAGCTAGATAGTGCAAAACCCAGGCAGAGGAAGCAAAGATGACTGTACACCGCATTTACTTAACACGGCTCCCCTGGGCAGAAGGTGCAGAGGGTCTGTACACTGCAAGCTGGTCCTGCTACGTACATGGCACATCCCTAAAATTCCTCTTTCCCTTGAAGAAGAGGAGGGATCTGCAGCAGAGCCAGCTGCACCGAGGATAGCCCAGCATCTTCTGGTCACTGCACTCCAATGCTCCACAGCGCCAGAAGGCATCTTGCCCTTGGGTCAGTTACAGCCCTCACAGAACAATCCTATTCACCAATTTACTCAAGGTATTCCAATGGGGAATGTTTTGTTGCCGTATCTCCAAGAGAAACAGTGAAATACCAACAGTTTTCAAACATCGGACTCAACTGTCGAGAGTATGTCACAGGACATTCCTTGATTGTATGATGCATTTTTATTGGGTTTGTGTTATTCACCCTCACTTAAGATAATAGGAAGGAAGGAAATCATACCCAAGATCTCTGCTTTAAAACAAACATTTACTACCACTGCTTCCCTACATCCCTGTCTGAGTCAGGAGCAAACAAGCATTGCTTCCCCAAGCCACTCATACTACATGTGTTCCAAAACCAGAAATTTTCTTTCAGACAATGAAGTAGTTGGGAATTGGAACTAGTTGAGCAATAAGGGAGGTAAGAAAAGGCTCAGCTACAAGTGGCATCCTCACCCTGAGCATTCACTAGACTTCTGCATTTTTAAAGTCAGACCTGCCTTCATTACATAGAGATAAAGGACATCTCCCCTGTCTGAGGGACCAGCTTCCCTGTTCTGCCATATCACTTCCCAGATCAGCCACTAACAACCAAAATCTGGTATCCTCTGATGTATTACAAGAGTCAGCTGCATCGTAAAATCTGCATGAGCATCCCCAGAATTCATATATTCTTGGTCCAAGAACATCTGACCAACATAAGGACCCTAGCGTAGGATCAGGGCATAACATAACAACCCTATTCCAAGCAATGTATGGTGAGAAATTCTTCTCTGCGAAAGAGATGGTAATAAGTGAGTGTAATGAGTCACGGATAAGAAAACAGGTGGGCAAAACCTAGATCTAGTCTAAAAAGATAGAAAATAGGAGCTACTTCTCTGTCCTGAAAGTATTTCAGAAGCATTTAAGTGGAACAAGCCAGTGGGAAGGATACCCTACCTTTGCCAGGTAATAGATGTGTTCTTATCTGAAAACCAGGGGACAAAGCTAACACCAAGGCACAAATAAAAACACAAGTACAGTTCCAAAAGCAGAACTACTGCCATGACAGATAGTAAGAATGGAGCAGCATGTTTTGTGAGCTTCTGTGTACCAAATCCATAGCAGAGAATCAAACTTGGATTACAGCTGGGCATGTTTGATAAAAACAAGTTTTCCTTAAACAGAGACTTGGAAATTCTACAGCACAGAGAAGGGTGCAACTTTCATCACTCAAAAGTTTGGCACAACACCATCTCTAGATGGACAAAGAACCAAAATGCAGGGAATAACATGGAAAAAGAAGATGGATTTCCACAGCACACTGAAAAGAAGAAACCCCCTCACAAATGCCAGAATGGGACTTTCAGTCTTGAGCCCACACCAAAAACTGCAGTTGAGTATTTCTGCCCAGAACCCTCTTTTCCAAGGACAGAACATCTTCCCCTATTCTCTGTAACACCAGTTTCTCCATCCCGGCTGTTCCAGTTGCTGCCATGTAGTTGCCCTTTGTAGGCAGTGGGATGCTGCAAGCAGAGGCTGTATTTTTAATACATTTCACCTGAATACGAAACCCTCTTGCACAAACGATGGTGTGTGCACAGACTGTACCCTTGCTTCTTTTGCTAGTCATGAGTCAGGGGGAAATACAGCATCTGTTGGTTTTAATTAAAACAAAAAGTTCAAGCAAAACCCTGGAAGATGTGGGGAAAGGCTCGAAACAGCAAAGCTATTAGCAAATGCAACTGGATTAGTAGTTGTTTTCCCAAAGACCACACAATAAGGGTTTTTTTTTGTCTGTCTTTTTCTTTTTTTTTCCTTTTTTTTTTTTTTTAAATAAAACCTGCTTTGCTAATATCACTCAAACTACTCAGAGCTTATGCCCACTGCCAGTGACTTCAGCTGGCAAAGGGCTGTCATGTACTTTAACAGAAACTTCTATTCATAACTTGCCTGAGGTTACGTCATTTTCTAGAGATGCCATCCAACGTGTCCTGCTTATGAGCAGATTCATAGATGGCTGCTTGGGAATAACCTCAAAAAACATCCAACCCTGATATCTTTCTTTGACAGAGCGATGTAGGGTGCTGGAGGCAGGTTCATCCCAGGATCCAAATCAGAGCCCTCCTGCACCGTACTTGGAACAGAAGGAGTTCCCCGTGTTAGTTGTGCCACCTCTGCTCCTTGAATGTCACGTATCAGCCACACGCCAAGAAACAGTTTGTCATCAGCAGGAGAAAAATGACCAATAAAAGCAGAGTGACTGCTCTAGCTCTGGAGTCCTGCCTGTCTTTCTGTTCCTAATAGCCCGGGGAAGTAGCCTGAAGTTAGATATAAGAGTTAATAGTTCTCCACAGATATTTTTTCTTGCTTGTGTGTGTGTGCAGAAGCTGAGCTTTGGAAGCCCACTGCAAGGCACTGTAAATATTACTCAGGGGTGCTATTGAATAAAGTCATATAAAAATGCACAGGCCTTACAGCTTACAGCTGGACTGCAGCTAGTTTCTCCTAACCTTTGCAAATCAGAAACAAACCCTCTGTGCAATTAGAGAGGAAAGAAAAAAAATAATTGAGATTTATACTGGCACCCGGAGGCTTGTGGACATAGTTCAAGAATATGAAAAATTATGTGTAAAATTCACATGGGGGCATAGTGGAATTCAACTTAACCATTAAAAAAAAAAAAAAAAGTCCATGCAATTCCACAACTGCAATGTATAGAGAGTGAGCAGGACGGAGGGGACCTTCTGGGGCAGGGAGAAGAAAGAGGCCACCGGGAATGAGGGAATCAGGTTGAGGAAGCACCTAAAATTGATAGAGCCGATGAGAGAGGAACCTTCAGCGCTTTCCTTTGTCTGCTTATCCATCTTGTCTCTCCTCAGCTTAGCAGCGACATTCAGCAAAATCACTCCAATGAGTTAAGACTGCAACAGACCTCTAGGCAGATACCTTTACCCAGAACTGAAGCGGTTTTACTGTAACTACAAGGTTGTGCAAACTAATGCTCTTTCAAATTCACACGTTGATTACCCCCAGATTATGTCGCCTGAACGCCCTCATGCTGGCAAACCATTAGACTTCAGACAGATCCACCAGACAAGAGGATTTCCACAGTAACCATCACTCTCACAGTGCTTTGTGGCACAGGAAAGTTCATTTCCCCTGCCCTCTCCCTCACATTTGGAAATGGTCACAGGCAAAGAAGTTGCCAGCATCCAAAAGGAGGTGAGCCATTTGGTCACTGTGTTCTGCCTTGCCAGGAAGTCACAGAAAACCCCCGAACTTCTCCCTCCTCAGTGAAACCACTGGCCAGGAAAGCTGCTCTCCCTGTCTGGGAACCACAGAATTGAGTAATCAGGTCCCAAGGCGGCTGCCAGCCTGGCCCAGGCAAGGGATAAATAAGGCAAAATAAGCTCAAAGCACAAATCCATGACCGCATGACATTTCCAGACCAGCTACTAATGTATGCGTCTCCAGAAAGGTGCAAATGAGTGAATGGCCCATTCGTTGCTACATTTTATGTGCCCCTGCCTTTGAAGACAACTACAAGCAGAAGACAGGCAAGCACACATTATCTATTGCATATTTAAAATCAATGTTGCAAAAGGCTTTTGGAAATTCTTTTCTTTCAAACAGGAAGAGTATGTTTTTGATATAAAACAAGTCTTCCAACCCAAAATTTTATCCTGGAGAGGGCTAATTCAAGTGCTTTCTGGCCATGAATTCACAGTGGGAGAGAGAGAACTGTTGAGTGTAAAACTGCAAGGGCTGTTTAGCTGGGACCTCTTTAGATAGCCAAGAAGTGAGTCATAGAGACACCACCACTAAGCTGGTCATTCATCAAAACCAATCTGGCCACAGACACCACAAGTCCTGTTATCTCACTGCCAGACACTACATTTTCCCATATCAGTCTGCCTTGCAGCCTGGTCTCCTCACGGTCTCACAGTCTTCATCATTTTGCTCTTCTATGAATTTCTTTCCTAGCAAGAATTTTCACTTTATCCACCAGGTAACCAGACGAAGAGAACACTCAGACAGACCATTTCCACATTTTTAAAAATTAACTTGCTGGCTCTTGGAAAAGTAAAATAATTTTCCCCCAGCTATCTTCAGGGGCCGGGGAAAGAAAGAACCTGCATAAAAGCACTGACCAATTTAATTTTACTGACTTTCCTCCTCATCCAGTGGAAAAAAGCTCTCAGAGGGGTTAGGCATTTTTAACCAGGTCACCTTTTTGCAAGATACAGAGCAGCAAACAATTTTTTTTTTGGGGGAAAAAACTCTTCCCTAAAGTTAAACCAGCAAACAGATATTTGCCCCTGGATGAGAACCACACAGGATATGTATTAGCCATGTCACTTAGTGCGTGATTAGCGAGCTGTTAGATGCTATAACAACGAGACAACTGCAATAGCATATGCAGAACAGCCAAGAAGGAAGGATTTTCTTAACACAGACCTAAATTATGCAAGTGGCTCTAGAAACAGAACTCTCTGCAGAACATTGTGGAGTTTTAGACGGCCAGTGATGTGTGGGCAAACCATTATTTGCTTGCACAGGGCAAAAGTCAGACATGCTGGATGACAGCCTCTCATTTCTTAATTTTCAGACTTAGGAACCAAATCCACAGTTGCATCTTGTGCATGGCAGAGCCAAAGTCGCTCCGTACAGAGATAAGACAATGAGTCATCCAAGATGGCTCCACACATATATCTCCCAAGCACCTCACCATGCACCACATCTTTCTTTGCAAAAGAAGTTGAGTAAGAAGTAGACAATAGGCTGCTCGCCTTCAAAACTGTCTCTTGGAATGATTTCCACCAAGAACAGCTTCCAAACATTGCTTTTGCTGATTGCAAGGGAAATAAAATAACTCCTGAAACATTTGTACCAATGTTCCTGCTTGGTTTGTCTCAAGCTTGTGAGCAACCGTAACACAAATATGCCATCTAAAGCAGGGGAAAGTGGATATGGCTCCAGCGACCAGCCCTGTGCTTAAGCCATCTTCCACCCACTGACGCCTGGATCCAACATATTTTCCATTATGTTACAGCAACTGATACAACTTCCATTCCCCTTTATAATGTCTGTGCATATCTGATTAATTCTTCTTTCTCACAGGAAGTCCAGCAGCCATAGACTACTGTTTTATTAGGTAGAGTATATCCAGATGATTTCAATAAAGCACTTTAAAAAAAAAAAAAAAAAAAAAAAAAAAATAGTTTCCTGGTATTACAATAAAAAAAAAAAAGCCTATTTGGAGGGAATAATTTCAGATGATAAATCTGCTGCCATTCACCAACAGTTGTATAGCTGATTAGAAACAGTGCATTGTCCCAAGCATGTCCCCTCTGACTCCCCACTGGGAACACTGCGGCTCCCAGCAGTACAGGTATGAAACGTATTTCCCCCCACAGAGATACTAATATTGATGATAAATCAGTAACATTTAACAGCTATTTCTTGACAGAGAGCACGTATCTTTTTATGTTCTTTTTTTTTTTTTTTTTTTAATATTTAGATCCAAATACATTGGGCATTCTCCTACCATCTTGAACTTTTTATTTAAATTCTCAAGTCTGGCAAAATTAGAACAATCCACTGTCAACATCAAAACCATCAAAAGCTAAACGAATGTATTGAAGACAATGGCAGTAGCGTTATGGGTGCACTCCATGGAATCCAACTACAGCCATTACATGTAATAATTTATTCTTGTATGAGTCTAAGACTGAATTTCCATTATGCAGCACACCAGTATCTCATCACCACACTACACAGGGAAGCACACAGGTGATGGAAGGAAGAGCACAAGAGAAAAGAAATAATAGAAAAAAAAAAATCACCTGTGAGCATTATGGCTGCATTTGAAATGAGTTTGCTCCAGCTGGACTTTTCCACTGGGGTTTGCTGTATCAGCACTTGCAGTAAGAATTTTAAGCTTATAAACTCAAGCATTGCCCCCAGAAGTCATTCAAGGGACAGAGCACTGCTGCTAGCACGGTGCAAGATACTCTTCCCAGAGCTACTCAGGATTAAAAGGGGGAATTAAACGTACACGAAGGTGGAACACACATTTTCGTGCGATGGCTGTTCAAACACATGCAGTCAGTTTGCAGAAAGAGAAAAACCAACTCTGCTGGCTCATAAAGGATTGGTTTTGGGGTTGGGTTTTGTGTTTTTTTTTTTGGTGCACGTTACTGAATACAGACATTCACAATTTCTCTTATTTCTCATGCAACTTCCCCCCAGATCTCCATATATAGTTTCCTACTTTGACCCCTTTACAATACAGCTGGCTCTTCTATAACACTGCACATTCAAATCCCAGACCTAAAATAGGAACTTAACTGATGAGAACAGATTGATTTAAGCTCCATGTTAAGACCGAGAATAAAGTATGTGGAGTCAGTACTCTGATTAAGTCCGAATATCCTTTAAAATAATTTTTGCAAAGGTTTGTTTGTATGGCAAGAGGAAGACATCCTCCCTGCTCACAGATGCTCTGAGAACAGAAAGCATAATAAATTGTGAAATAGGAGTATCTGTCTAGCTAATAAAATAATGGTTAAATTCACGGGCAAACGACTGACATATGTTAGCTCTTTGGTTATCCAAGAATCTGTAACTCTTTAAAAAGCGCCCGGATATCACAGCTTATTGCATGCAGGCAGACTGCAATAAATGCATCTCTCTGGGCGGGTGCCTGCACATTGGCCGCTGGCCCCAACTCTTCCTTTGGCATCAGTGACCACAGCTAAACATCAGAGCCCGAGTACAGCACTGATTTTCTGTTGTATCTTGAAAAGCACTGCTTTAATTAAGAACGTCGTTAGATCCTCGTGTTTGTGTAGGTTGCCACTCCGGGCCATCCCTGTAGTGTTGGATGTTTGTGGTCTACTCAACTTCCTGCCGCTCAGTCACTTCTCGCTTGGTGCTTGCCATGAGATATGTCGACTACAACATCTGTGCATGTAACATCAAAGATTCACTTTAGTTTACATTCTGGTGAGATGAAGTAAATGCAAGTTGTTTGGCTCTTTTTTAAATTTATTTTTTCCTCCTCTTCTGTTTGCTCTTTAGAGAAAGACATGCCACTGATGGGTCTCAGTTCAGTGCCAGATTAGCATAACAAAGTACGATGGCTGTCTACCAAGGTTGTTGCATGTTCTCCCCATGGGAAGAGGGAAAAAATATTCACGAAAATTATTTCATGCTCAGGTATGGGAGGTGGAGGGGGTTGCAGGAGGAGATGATGTATTCAAACTCAGAAATGAAAACTAGCCTAGCAACAGCACTTTTCTTACTCATTCTTCTGTCTTAACTCCAGATGACACAAGTTCACCAGGGGGAAACAAGTTTATTTAGATAAACAGCTGCATTAAGGATGAGAAGCCTCACTGCAACACCTAGACGACGAGACAATTACTTATGAACTGTTCTAGAGATAGAAATCCAGCCTGACAGGTAGTACCCTAGTCTCATCCTCAAACTGCTATATATTCTGTCCTTTCCTTAATTAGGCACAGAAAAATTTTGATGAATCTGGATGTGATTCCCACTGCTTTAATGGTACATTGCTAGAGTGAGGACAGCAGTATTTCTCTACCTCCTGCATTAGGACAAGAACTACATCGAAGCCACAAATGCTCAGATATCATGGTGATGAGACAGGATGGCACTAGAGAGCTCTCTCGGCACAGTATCTGTCCTCTGTTCTTGCAAACAAAAAATCAGCTCATATTAAAGCTACCCATTTTTAGTCTCCCTCCAGAAGTTATTACCAGTACAAGGCTCTTTGGGATATCAACTATCGGTATGGAAGCCAGAAGTAAAATGAATAGAATCAAGCCACTTAAGGCTTTAACACAGGACCTACATGCAGTGGTTCAGAGTAGCTGGAAAATTTGCAGACCTGCTGCCAGCAGTCCCAGTCCATCCCACAGAACAAACGGTGTGAATCCTGCCAGCAGCGGTTCACAGGTACAGACACTCCCAAATGCACCATTAACTTCCACCCTCTGGAAAGCATGCCTGGATTAAGAGAGTTCTGCATTTCTCCCTTCATCCATAGCCACATACACATAGCAAAAATGTTGATATCAGGTTGGGGGGTCTAAGGGCAACTTCTGGCTATTTTTATCTTACCAGGTACTGTAAGGAAGCATTGAAATCTCTCAGCTGCACAAGGCCTGTATCCATGCGGGCAAAGCACTTCCGGCTTTTTTCTTTTCTTTTTTAAACAAAACAATGTCCCCAATGACTAGTTTTTCCTCTGAGAGAAATTTACATTTTTCAATGTAAATTCTATACTACTTCCTCATGTGTGTATATATACCCATACATTTATTTCTATGTCCAATTATAACCATATTGTCTCTGAAACTCTCTTTTGAAACTTACAGCAGGAAAAAGCCACTGGTTCAACACAGAATATTGACTTTTTTTTTTTTTTTCTTACTGGCCTGGATATCTGCCCAAACAAAGAGCTGGTTAAAGACAAAATACAAAGAACCCTTTTGTGAGGGACTAAGTTCACCTGGGAGAAGTATTAATGAAGTCCCACAGGGGTGGGGACTCAAACTTCCCTGCTTTCAACGATAAAAGAAGTCAGGCTGAGAACACCGAGTACTCTGCCTTCCCCACCCCTTTCTCTTTAAACCCCGAGAGGGAGTGCTGTCTTAATTGAGAATTAGGGACCTTTCTGCCTTTAATCTATAGGGTTTGTGAAGAAAGAAGCTCGATTTTCAGATGGCAGACCAGCTGCTGCATGGCAGCCAAGAGTCTAAAGCAAAGTTTATAAGTAGGTCAATACAAGAGGGCTGTTAACTCTGACTGAAAGACCTTTAAAGAAATCGATACCATAAGCAATAATTACATACGATAGCAATACAAATGTCTGAACTCAGAATATGGATGTTCTAGTGTGTACTAAGCCATTTGATCAATTTTCTTGCTACTGCAGAATTCAAGGAACAAGAGCATTGCTCTACCAGGAGATTAATGTCCACTCTAGTCAAATATCACCCCTGACATTACTGTGTAAATTATAACACTCCAATAATTATTCACCAGCTGTGCTGGGGAACATTTTTCTCTGACCTCGTATGTTCGATTATTAGTTTATAGCCTAAAGTTGGCATATTCAAATGTCTTTATTTGGTTTTATTAATCTTTAACTTTGAGCTCTTTGTCTTAATTGGTACAATCAAAGCATGGTCCTGACTTAGATTGTGCATTATGGAACATATATTTAATTTTAGCACTTTTCACACATCGAAAAATAAGACAGTAGACTGTTCCTTGTTTGTGCACTCTAAAGTGATCTTAAAAGGACTGATGTGCATGAACAAGGGGCAGTCTTCATGAACAAGGTGGCACCTCCAGGGTCAGACTTCTACCTGGGCAGAGCTGACAGCTGCAGGAGCAGAAGATCAACCCAAGGGAAGAGCATCACCCAAGGGATGGGACATATCCGTCCACCTTGATGATGCCACAGCCTTGGTGAGCCAGGCTTTTGGCTACTTGCCTACCTATAGGAAGAGACAGTCACTTCAAAAGAGAAGGAAAGGACTATGGCCACACAGCTTGTCACCACCACAGTAACTGCAGGAGAGCAGAGCCCAAGGAGGCAGGCTAATAACGTCTTCCTTAGGACCAAGGAACTGGGTGGTGCCTGAGCTTCTGAAAAGCCTTGAACCAGCTTCACCCACTTGTGGGAAGACTGCACCACGATACAAACACAGCTCTGCTTTCCTCTAAGATGAGTCCCGTTTCCAAGGACCTTTCGTGTTTTGTCTTTTGCTGTTCAAGTTCTGCTGCTTCTTAGTGAGAGCATCAAAACCTCTGCCTGCCGTGCTTTTCCTGTGCAAAGCAAAGAAATCCAGGCAAGCTGTGGGGATTCAGCAGCTTTTTGCAATGGTCACAGCTTTAATGAGAAGGGCATATTTCCAGTTTCTCATTTATTTTGAGGTCTACCTCTTCTAACAGCCCCACAAACCTCCTTCTCCAGCTCCAACGCATGCTCAGTTCCAGTCACACAGTACATCACCACAGCTTGGTGAGGAGGGCTATTAAACAGCTCTGGGTTTGTGAATCGTGGCTACTACAAAACTTAAACACATATACAACTCCGCTGAACACAGGCTACTGACACAACTGCACACCTCTCTCTTGTGAAGGCTGAAAATCACAACTGAATGGTATTAAAAGCACATATTTTGAATGAATAATTCAAAGCTAGGAATAATTAAGACAGGCTGCCAAGGCAGAAAGATTTATGGTATCCAGGAAACCACTATTTTAAAGGAGACATTCTTCAGACTTCCATTAGAAAATAAAGTAAAATGGTTTTGATGAACCAATCTCCTTTTCCCCTTTCTTACTTCCCCGACATACACACCAGCTAGGTTTTCACTGCTGAGAGCATCCCAGTGCTTGACATTGATGCACTCTCATTTCAAGTAATACTCATCTTTCAAGAGAAATACTACAACAATATGCTTTTAAGCGGGGGTCTCATAGAACAAGCACTGTAAAGGTATTTAGGCTGGACTTTAAAAAGTGAAAATTTCATAGCTGGTCAAATGCTTTTGCTCTAGGTAGCTTAGCTCTTTTTTGATTGTAGAAGTAAATCAAAACGAATCTGGTTAGTGTTCTTAGATAAATTATTCTGTCATTTGAAAAGCAAGTCTCTGTAGACATAATTGATGGTTACTACTTTCTGAAACTTGATAGAGGGTGTAATGACTCCATTCTTGCTACATTTAACAGGCAGCCTGCTATGGTAAGTCAATATAACATTAAGCAGGATATATTCTACTGCCTTCAATATGAAAAACCCATAGCAAAAAGCCAGAAACACACTTTTTGGGGGACTATAACCAAAGATTTTTTGCAAAGGCTTCTTAACAGAACCAAACAGGGCAGAGTTTTCCAATTCATCAACAGTGTAGGTTAAAACACATGCATAAAATCATTATCTGGGAGGAACACACATAAGCAGGTCTTCTGTTTGTGTGCAAGAAAGGGTTTACTCCTGGGAACACAGGAGTACCTCTTTCACTCCAGCCTCACGTACCACAGGCCATCTTCCAACCAAAAGTAGCCACCACAACTATCACTTAGTTTCTGTAAGCTCTCTTCTCAGCAGAAATGGACAGACTCATGTTAATGACAGCGTGAAAACACCTTGATCTTCCTTTCAATCTGAAAAGATCCCACCTGCTCTGTTAGAGCTAGTTTGCAAACAGCCGCTGAGGGACTACAGGTGAGCAGCATTGCCTGATGGCTGTGCTACACCCTCCTCATCACCACCTGCATCAGCACACCTGCACACACAACCTGAAGTACAGCCCTTCTCCATGAGCAGGAGGAGTTTGAGCTGTAGGCTTAATGAGTTATCCTATATATATATATATGTGTGTGTGTGTGTGTGTGTGTGTGTGTGTGTGTGTGTGTGTG
>VXBW01002134.1:1428238-1503233 GCA_013400375.1 Thinocorus orbignyianus
TGTGTGTGTGTGTGTGTGTGTGTGTGTGTGAGTGTGTGAGTGTGTGAGTGTGTGAGTGTGTGAGTGTGTGTGTGTGTGAGTGAGTGAGTGAGTAAGTAAGTAAGTAAGTAAAGAAAAGATCTGAATCTAGAGTGACTGTAAGCAAATGCTTCAGCCTGCACATGGTCTGCAAGGTACAAAAGCACAGCAGTGAATTCAGGAGCATGTTGGATGGGATGTTTAGGTGACTCAGAGAATAATAATAATAATAATCATCATCATCATCATCTCACCTGCCAGACATAATCTTACTTTACAATTCTTACAAAACATACCCATGTATGTATGCATACGTATATAAAACATATAAACTCACCCACCTTTTAGCCAGACTGCAGACATTTAAAAAGATCTATACATCCCAAGTGTAATAGACACCTTGCTTATATTATATAACAGGATTTATCTTGTGATCATCATATTAGAATTCCNAGCAGCATTGCCTGATGGCTGTGCTACACCCTCCTCATCACCACCTGCATCAGCACACCTGCACACACAACCTGAAGTACAGCCCTTCTCCATGAGCAGGAGGAGTTTGAGCTGTAGGCTTAATGANATAATAATCATCATCATCATCATCTCACCTGCCAGACATAATCTTACTTTACAATTCTTACAAAACATACCCATGTATGTATGCATACGTATATAAAACATATAAACTCACCCACCTTTTAGCCAGACTGCAGACATTTAAAAAGATCTATACATCCCAAGTGTAATAGACACCTTGCTTATATTATATAACAGGATTTATCTTGTGATCATCATATTAGAATTCCAGTGCATAAGTGTTAAAATAATAAAATATCATCAAAAGCTTAGCTTTTTTGGTTTAACCTGAAGACTGATGGATATTCTCCCAATGCTTGCTGAAAGGTTTTATTTTATTAGGTCACATTACAGTACTGTCTTCCCGAAGAATGAAATAAATTCATGTCCTTGGTGATAGCATGCTTGACTGACACGATGCACTCACCAACATCTTGTAGACAGCTGTGAACATTTGCGGTGGTGCCAATTAATCTACGATAGCATCAGTGGAGACAGAGAAACAAAGAAGCCAACACAAAAAGCTCTATTGAATAACATAATAAATGAGTGATGCAGGTGTTCTGTGACTTGGTTTAATTTTTTCAACCTTGCAGAAAGGTAACACTTGAGTCAACACCAGGCAAGGTGTATCCCAGTCACTGCCTCCTCTCAAATGGCAACATGTAGCCCACACTGAGTTTCACTCACAAGAGTAAAGCTTGTGCATATAAAAACTAGCTTTTTCATGGTAGAGCTGGGTGGACGTTGTTTTCTAAAATGACCTTCAAGGCTCTGACTGATGATATTTTCAGGATTGTTTTTATGGCATCAGAAAAGATATAATTTACAATAACTACTAGAAGCAGCTGCAATGCCCAATGAACAAAATGGCAAAAGTCAAGATGATGAGCCTAAACCTCATTGAATTTAATGGGATGTAAGCTCATGCTAGTTGCTCTGCTGAATGGAGGGCCTTGCAGTCTTAGCTTAATGAGTTACTTTGTAAGCTCTGAGCTAAATGGAGCTTGGAATCTTTAATGACCAATCTGTGTAAACAGCAGCTACTAAATAACATTTTAATGCCCTGATGATCTTTTAACTCAATAGACAAATGACGAGGCAATTTTAGCTAGCATCATAGATCTAATGCAGCAGGGAATGCACTCTGGAAAGAGCAAACAGAATAAGTAAGCAAGGATACAAAGGGTGAAGATTATCTGGTACAACTCAGATGCTCAGATCTGCTTCCCAGAAGGAAGACAGCCAACATTTGTCCCAGTTCAGAATGTACCTATTTTAGCAGAATAACTGTAAAGTGGTACTTTAATCATGATGTATACAGGCCAGGGTTTTAGAGCCATGTTTCCACTAATGCTAAGGGATGCAACATGATTAAAGCACAGTATTGAAAAACCATCTTGGCACAGTCACAGTGAAAACCGAGATGTGAAGTCCCAGCCTGGTAATATCACAGCTGTGTCAGGAAGGGCTGTGCGAACCAGGGGTAATGGAGCAAGGTCATTATAATCAGTACAGTCAGTTGCTACTCCCTGTGCCACAAGGACTGGGTTAGGTGTCAGTCAAATCATGAAATAAACTCTTTATGAAAAAAATGTGGTTGAAGGTATGATGAAAGCAGGGCTATATACTTACAACACATTGCAATGTCTTTAAAGAAGTGCCACCCATTTGCCTGGAAGTGCACAAGCCAAGAGCACACCTAAGGTCTGCATTTAATCTGCTTATGGGCTTACAGTGACTGCATGTGTAATATAGCAGACTGCAGGTGCAAGCACTCTGTGAACCCACGCTCCTGAAACTTGGCCACAGCTCTTTTTGCTTTAAATGACATTACCATTGGATCCTACTAAAGATGCCAACTGCCTACAGGGTCACTCAGTCCAGATCAAATGTGCAAAAGAACTTTCAATATGTGTTGAGCTCTCCTGTTACCCACTATGCACAGAAGCCTCTTAGTTGAGGCAGCTCCTTCCTTCCTCCCAGCCCTGTACTCACCTCCTTTTCCTTGTCTCCAAGCTTTTTGTTCCCTACCAGACCCCTTGGTGCCTGGCAGTGCTGTTTCACGGAGTGATGCTGCACTTGGCAGTCTCAACTGCTCTGGTACTTTCTCTGACCAAGCACCGTTTCCAAGCCTCATGATTTCTAGGCTTCTCTGAACAAGCAGTGTCTCAAAATATATCACCACTTTCCCTGGGCTGAGAGAAACTCACAAACTTAGGAGGTTCAAAAATAATGACCACTTTCTTCCTCAAATGGAATGCAGGAGAGTAGTGAAGTCTCTTCTGGATTTGTATAGGCACCTTCAGGTGTGCAAAGGGCTTGGGTTCAGTCCTGTCTGAACCCTGGGATGGAGTCAGTTACTATTTCCTTTTTGATCAGTTTCTTCCTTCCTCAGGGAACACGCATACAGTTTTCTTGAAAAAACACGTCATATCTGTAAACTCTGTTATCTGGAAATGAAGCTACAGCCTGTGCCATGCTTTTGTAGGTCTCTACCATAAAGACATCAGGTTTTGGACTGGTTAATATCTGAGACAGGTTGTACCATCATACTGGGCATAAAAACTGCTGTTTACCTGTTGGAGGGCAAACAGACTTTTTTTCCTCCTGGTGCATTTGGAAGCAGCGCGAGAGAAAAATGGGTTGTTCAAAAACGTGCCATGACTCAATCTTAAGCAGGTAGGAATAGAGCGGCCTGAATATTTCATATTCCTCAGATACAACAGGCTCTTCTTGGCTGTTGAAGTAACCTGGTCAAGGAGAATATGTGGGATGTACCTTCACTGGACTTGCAGGAGAGACCTGGATCCCAGGGGGGGTCCAGGAGACACAGAGGTTGCCGAGGCAAAGGCAAGTACATGACTGAATCAGAGCAGAATTAATCTTTGAGTTGTCAGTGCAGTAGTCTGTTACACACAGCAGCTCCTTGCTTTGATCCAGTTTGATTTGTTATTGTCTTAATACCCTAAGATGTTTTATGTATCTTTCATCCTCTCTTTATTTGAGGTTGATTTATACCATACATTCCAAGAATTAAAGCAGGAAGCCAAAGAAGCGTTCTGAATCTGTGGAAAACTTAGCTTTAGGCTTTTGGGCACAGCTCTTCCCTGCTTGTCTTCTGGAAAGCCAGCTCCCCCAAACTGGCTAGTGACGCTGCTCCTGTCTGGCTCTGGGTGCCAGCAGCTGCTCTTGATCTCCCAGCCACAGGATGCTTCACTCTGGGCAGATGAGCTAGCCTGTCCCAAAATGCTGATAGTGGTGAGAAACTTCTTTTCAATATTCAGCTAAGTGGTTCCTTCACTTAGATAAGCCATTCTTTACTTTTTCTGGAGGTTTTTTCTTTCCTTTATGTGGCTGCTGATCCAATCTATGTCGGTTTTTAATGGGTGCACTAATTCCTCTTCTTTGAAGGTTTGCCAATTCATTATTTAATGGCTCCATCAAGACTAAAAAAAAATAATTTCTCCCTAAATCCACCCACCTCTGCAGAGTAAGGGCTGGCAAAGCCTTGTGCCCCAGACAGGGTGCAGAGGGAACATCATCCTGCGTGTGAGCTAAGTGCACTGCAGCGTTGTGTTGCAGCCCCTTCCACATCTCCTCCTGCTCTGCTGGAGGTGGCACTCCTCTGTATCAGCAGCTCACATAAAGCCCAGGTGGTAATGTTGCCTGTTCTGGAGGTTTCTTATCACCAGCCCACATTTCCCCACTGCCCTCAGAATGGTTTTATTATATTTCTGCAGTCTGACTTTTTCTGCTCATCAAATGACAGTGCAGTTGGCAGGGAAGGGGCTGTTGTATTATTCACACAATAACGTAAGTGCAAACATGGCCGCATGGTTGGCAGTCCTCTCCTGCCTCATGGATTTATTGAGTCTGGATCTGACAAATTCACACAGCAAGCCTCTTCCTTTGTAGTGATTTTATTTTCTGCTGCTGCTTTAATTTCTTGCAATTGAAGCTACGGGACAAGGTGAAGTTCCTCTCCCCATCCTTTGCATAGTAGCTCAGAGATGGACCACTTTTCCATAGCCTCTCTACAAGACAAACTGTGACCCAGGATGCTCATGCCTCCAGGCAGCTTCTGTTTGCCTTTTGCTTCCTCTGTTTGACTCATGTTCTTCCCTTCCTGGGATCTCTCTGCTTATCTCCCAGGCTGCTGGCTCTCAGGAGGCATTTCTCTAGGGTTAGCGCTCCTTGCCTCACCACTGGTTCCTGTAAGACAGAGCCCCACACTTCATAAATAACCTCATCTGTAATTAGCAAGATTTTCTGCCTCCAGACTTGCAGCTCTAGTCCTGCACACTCCAGTGAATCCCTCCTCGTTTCTTCTTCACTGAAGCTGAAAACATCACTCACCTCCTCTTTGAGATTGATGTGCTCATGTGACCCCTGGGCAGCAGATCCAGAAAATGGGCCTCTCCTCCTGAAAATAGCAGCTTGCTCACCTTGTCCTTATCTCTTCAGTATGAGATAGATAAAGACGTTTCATCTTTATCTCCTCCAGCCCTGTTGCCAGTTCTGAATGCAGACTTGCCTCTTAATACAAAATTTGTGTAAGGCTTTTTATCCCGTTGTCCAGGGAGGCTGAATCCCTTCAGGCTGCTCCTCTTTCCTTCCAATCCTACCTTCTCCACTTTCCAGCCCTCCAGATGCTGCTTTGTGTTTCAACAATTGCATTTCTCTCTGTAGCAGGGGACGTGCTGATTGCTGCTGCCGCAGCCCATGGAGGGCTCCAGGACTGTTAACCTACACCATTCCCTTCTTCATGAAGGAAACCATCTGCAGAGTAGCTTCAACCACCATTCAGCAACCCAGTGGGGCCATCCACAGGCTGAATCATGCAACCAGGGTCTCCCCACCACCTTCCCTAGGGGTTTATTGCCCCCTCATAGTTTGTAAGCACAAGGTGAATGGTACCGTAGTCTTGCAATGGCTTTGGAAAGCTCTGCTGTCCGAAGCAGCATGTAGAATGGCATAGAAAGAGCATCAGTTCACTGATAGTCTCAACTCTGATGGGCTACATCAACAACTTTCTCTAAAATCTTTTTTTATCTCTGCCATATTAATCCACATGCATATAAATATGTTATTACTTACATCCTGGCCTCTGGAAAGATTTGCTTCCTAAAGCTATTCAATCTGCCAAAAATCCTTCCCAAATTTAAGTGCTGCTGCTTAAATTGTTTTGTTATTCTTCAAAGGCTGCTCATGACAGCATATGATAGCAGAAAAATATGCTCTGCATTCAAAATTATTTTATAGAAACCTCAGTAAAACATCATTTGGATGTTTTTAAAACTGCTGACAGATTCCCCAAGAACAGCTGTTTATAGACAAATTCCCCACCAGAAGAGCAATGGCTGGGGGCTACCGCATCACATGCCCTTTGGCAAATCCTGATACTATCTGAAAAGGTGGCTTCAAACATCAAATTTCAGATCAAAACAGCACCCAAGCATCAGAAATGTTCAAAGTCCAAACTACACTTGGATGAGAATTTTGCACATGCCTCTTCCAGCCTCCAGAGATGAATGAGACATCTGTGAATTTAGACAAATATTTCCATCTGACCTCTCCAGCCAATCTTAGAAGTCCACAGGACCAGAATACCCTGCCTGTAAGAGTGTCCCTGGGTGTGTGAGTTTTGTCTGTACAGAAGCCAGCATAGCAGAAGGGGAACTCTGCCAGGGTATGCTATAAATACAATTATAAATTTTAAAAAATTTGTTAACAGGCCTTAAGCTACTTTTACCCGGCCAAAGGTACACACAACCAGGATGCACAAGCAGAATCATCTACTGGCAATGGTGATGAGCCAATACCACAATTTTATTTTGTTAGAGGCTGTCTAGTCTGCTGACTGCAGTACAGAGAACTGGGAGCTTTCCAGGACTTTGTATGTAACAGAATTATCAGAAAGCAGATGAGGACTGAAAGTGAAATACTCAAGGAGACTGGCCAAACCAAAGGCAAAATTAGCAGCTGTCTCTTCCACTGCCATCAGTAGCTCAACTGAAGATTTAATTAGGGGATGTTTTAAATATTTTTGAACAAATATAACAATACTGCATCTATCTTCATTGCACAAATACAGAATCATAGGATGGTTTGGGTTGGAAAGAACCTTAAAGATCATCTAGTTCCAAGCCCCCTGCCATGGGCAGGGACACCTCCCACAAGACCAGGTTGCTTGAAGCCCCATCCAGCCTGGCCTTGAACACCTCCAGGGATGGGGCATCCACAGCTTCTCTGGGCAAGCTGTTCAACAAATACATGTGCAAGGTTTACAAAGTACATCAACATTTTTATGGTTCTGTAAATTGTCTTCAGCCAGAAATCTTAGGGTATAATTAGAAATGAATATATTCAGTCAAACTGCACCAGTAAGTGAAGGTAAGCTTGTTATAAAGGATTTAAGATTTTGCATGTGAAATTCTGAGGTCTTTTTCTTCCTACTGAAAACCATAGCAGGTAGGGTTGCTGGGCTTGGCCTTGCATGCATATAATAGAGATGCTGAGCACCACAGCTCCCACTACATCATCTCCCAAGGTCCACATTTCTCCAACAGAAGCAGAAGCAGCAGACTCTCCCACTCCTCACCCCACCAAGGTCGGTTCATTTCTGATGTTACAGTAGCTAGTTAGAGCAAAAGCATACTTTTTCTTTTTAATGACTTTACATGGCCTGAAATTTTTTTTATTTTGGAACTTGGTTCTCATTTTCCAGAAAGCCATATGGGGTTTTTTGCACTCTAAGCAGCTTTATTTAATATGGAAAGTAGAATATCTTTTGAAACAGAAACCAGCTGCGTAGTTTATGGGTATCATCATATGGCTCTGCTTTTTGTTTCCTTACTTAAGCGGAGTTTGGGGTTTCCAAGTTGCCAAGCTGCTAACACTAGTAAATGCAGTTTATTAGAGACAGTGTTTGTTGAACAATAACATTTTATGTAGTCTGTCACTGTCTAGTACCTTAGATGAGTTACACATTTCTGTTCCCTATTTTTGCCCTGATTTTTTTTGCACTTTAGATCCCATTTTCAGCTGTGCACACCAAAGAACAAAACGAAAGACATGATCGTGTGCTTGCTTATGCCTAAAATCTTAAAAGTCATTCCTGACCAAAGTCACCCAAAGGTCTGAACAGAATCAGGCCTCCAAGGGTTAATCCTGCAGTGTTTTTGACTGAGTTTAGCCAGCAGGAAGGGATTGGATGGCAGATGAAATACCTCTTCCAGGAGAGGGGCCTCTTTGCCCAGTTGTAAAAGATAATGCGTCTATCCAAAGGCTGTCCCACAGCAGTAATGTAGATTGGGGTGGGTGCAAAGATGGGCAGAGGTGTGGACCGTCCTGCAGTGACTTCTCTCCTCCCAAAGGCCCTGCTCAGCCTCTCCCTGGAGCTTTGGAGCATCACAGCATTAGGAACAAAGAACACTTGCAGTCTAGGATGTCTCTGGAAGTTGCTATTGAGGACTGTTTGCATCTGGCTCTGATTGACATCAAATTCAAACCCAGCTAGATGGCCAGAAGCAAGCACAGCTTTTGCTTGGCCCTTCAGTGGTTAAACTGCACATGTGAAGCAAGGCATGACTCAAAGCAATTGAAATGTTAGAGGGCAGATGAAATGAGGGTTGCTCGTAGCAGCAGCACAGCTCCCCATTTCTTCTTTGAGCTCTGCAAATATAGTGAGTCAGCTCTGGTAGATATCTTTATCTTGTTATCTGTTGCTCTTCTTCCTCTAATCACAATAGATTCATGCACTGCCAACTTTAAACAGCAGGCTTGCTTTTAATAGCACATTAGTAACTTCAGATGTCGTTAGTGCTCCCTTTCACCAGGATTCCCCTAGGTATTGAAGGAACTAAGCTTTTAAACAAACGCTCTATGGGTGCAGAGTACGGCAGGCATGCAGAACAGGGGTTACACCGAGTTTCTTCTCTGTTCAGGAATTCAGGCTTCTTTGACTACTGCTAACTCAGCTCTGAAGGAGGTGATTTATTTTCATGGTTCATAAAAATACTTCTTGAGAAATTCCCCTTTTCCTGTCCCCCTTTGGAATAACCAGATTGCAGCATGTCTTGGATTTAAAAACAAATATGGCCTGGAAAATAATATCTTTGCATTTACCCTACTCATACCTTCTACTGTACACAATGGCTTCGCTCCCAGCTTTAAATTAGACAAGTGCTATGTTAGCAATATACTTCACATACAGTCTGGGAGCAAGGCATAAATAATGCCAGAAAGTGGGCTCAGTAGACTTTTGTTTGCCAAGTATTAGGCCTTTGTCAATAGGAAAGATTTTGGTGCTTTATTTTCTTCAAATTATCTTTAGAACTCAGAAACATTACCTGCACTTGCAAAATTTGTAAATATTTATCAAATTTTGCAGTGTATGCATCTCAGTGTAACAATGATGCCTGACCCCTGTGCAGTGAGCAGCATCATTTGTATAAAGGGGCTCTTAATCTGTATCTTTGTGCCAGAGGATAGAGCGTGTTCCTGAGTGCTCTATTGCTTGTAGTTGTCCCTTAAATAATTGCGGTAGAAAGGTAAAGCATTAACAGTTGACAGATCCACAAGCAGGCACTGAAGGGACACAGAACAAAAGAACTGCATCTACCCCAAAGTTAGGACAGNGAAAAGGTCAAAATAAGGTTCTGGTCCTTTCAAAACACATGTATGCCTAACACAATGTCATGAATGGTCCAACAAAGTTAATAAAGACAGTAACCATGCAAAAATTGAAACATATGAATGCACTTTTGCAAGTCTGAGGAATGAGGAAAAGCAAATGTATCCCCCTGGGTTTTAGCAATCAGATAGCATATGTATTAATAATGTGCAATACCCAGCTCGATGCATGGAAAGCCATAAAAATGTGAACTGTTGGAGACGGGTTCCTATATACAGAATTCCCTTGCTCTCAGAGGTATATCCATTGATATCTACACACAAATCAACCGTAACAATAAGAATTTGTTTGGCACAAGCTTCCAGCAACTAATGGATAACACAGACCAAAAGTGTTTCTCTTGCCTTTTGTTAGCTCTGGAATGCTGTTCCTCACCAGAGACAATCCACAGCAGAAACGTACCCTGGGGCTAAACTGGGAGGGTAGCTAGAGCTAACCCATCTTTGTCTACAGAATCCTTCTAGTCACATAAATGTGTTTTACAGATGTCCAGTGGTAATTTACTTGGCCCAGAAGAATACACTTAATAGCATGAAGAGGGGTGCTGGGTTTAATGCACAGCCAGAGAGCTGCTTGTCACCACCACCTGCAGCTAGAGCAGACACTGGAGAGCATTTTACAGCCAAGGGACCAGATCCACTCTTGCTGGCACAAGGTGGTGCCAAATTCACCTTTCCCATGGATTCAGGTGTTGACCTGCACGAAGGGATGATCCTGCCTTTGATCCCAGGGTGCGAGTGCCGCTGCCAGAGCTACAGCCCCTCATCTTCAGAGCAAAGGGAGCAAAAGGGGCTTGGGACTGTCATGCTCTAAGCAAAGATTATTGCAAAACTTGAGATATAACCCCTACTGGAAACTAGGGAATCAGAAATACCCTGCCCCATGTGTCTGCCTCGCAGTGCAGTTCTAGCTGACAGACAAGTTTGAGTCTTTGCTCCTCTTCCAGCACAGGCATTTTTTGTCCTGCCAGAATCTGGCACTTGAGTTGTAAAGGGAAATTGCTAGTCCTTTCCTGAAAGTCAATTACAGCTGGTTAAATCCCAGATAAACTAGAGAAGGCCTGCCAAGAGGCCGTGAGTACGTTCAAGGCCAAGTTTCTACAGGTGTCCATGCAGCTACAGTCAGCTCCAAGCTGCCATACCATATAGAGACTTGAAGAACATGTGCATCAGCTAGAGGGATTAAAAAAAGCAGTATTAAGGAAGCTATTAAATTCATGTCCATTTCCTAAAAACATGGAGTGCAATTTGTGAAAACATCCTTGACACTGGTCAGAGCAAAAGAGGTATTTCAGATACATGCTGAGAAGTTGGACGAGCATCTCAACTTCCTTCCCCCAGTTTCTGGAGCGATTTACAACATCCTTCTAGTAAAGGATCCAGAGGCATTTGGAGAGAGAAGAAAGACCTATTGGAAGATTAAAGAAATCACTGAGCTTGCCAAAGCTAACAAATGGACTCAAAGCTCAGCTACTCCTCACTGGAAGGAGAGATCACGCTTCTGGTTAGCAGGGGAGTTGGTACCAGTTTGTGCAGGACCTTGTGACAGCAAGGAGGTCCCAAGTTCTGCTTGAGAAAGGAATTGACTTACAAAACCACCCTTGGCCAGCTGAGCCAAAGTCCAAGGGCCTTTGCAGGAAGGAGATACTAACGAACAATAATTTAGAAAGGAAAAAGGAACAGTTAAATGGGTAAAACTTGCTCTGCCAGGACACGACATTACTCTTGCCCACAGAGAGAGGTTTGCTATTGTCCCCAGCGGGGCAGGTCCCTTGCTCACGGTCCCAGGGTGAGACACACCAGCGATGGTAACCATAACTGCTTCCAAGAATATCCCAGCATTGGCAAATCCTGTTTCCTCTGCCCACGGCTATTCAAAGCATCACTGAGTGAGGATTTCCACCCTTGCTTTCTCTTACGCTGTTCCTGAAGAATATGCTAAAAATTATTAGCTGCCTCTTAGCCTGAAAATTTTCTCTGCATCCCCAGTCTAATGTTCTGCACTTTATTTTGCCTCCTTATTAATCATTCCATTATCAGCCTGTGCAGCAACTAGATGGGAGCTATCCAGTATCCTGGATTTCTCTTGATGGACTATATTTGCAATAGTGCTTCCCTTTCTATTTTCCATGGTACTAACATTAAGTTTAATTTAAACCAATATGGCTTTTGATGTAGTACATGGGGTTTTTTTTGATGCAAAGGTTACTCAACTAATGCAACCTTGGTCACTGTTAGCTTTCCACAACAGTCAGGCATTTAAGATCCACTCCTTTTCTTAAAAAAATAAAAATCAAGAGAACAAACAAGATACGTCAGGGACTTCTCTATTTTGCTTTATGAACATAGATCCTTGAAGGTCATGTTTAAACCCAAGATAAATCCAATCATGAAGATTAAATTTGCATATTGAAAAAGAGAAGCCAAGGGTTTTAGGCAAACATGAACACTCTAAGAAACTTGAAGTTATGGGGAGAACAGCAACATAGCAGCATGTTAACAATATTGTTCCGACAACACTAAAAGAATCATTAGTTTATAATAGAGTTTATTTCAACCTTATTTGAAGAGGATCAGCAACAGAATACCTATAGCTGGGCATTTCTGAAAATGCTGCAGGATTTTCTCCAAGAAACTTATCTACAGGAAGTTTCTCCTGTATAGCTGTTATCAGGCTACATAAATTTATCTGATGTACTGTGCATGGTACAGGTATATGAGTCCGAGGTGAATAAGGGTATTAAAGCAATCAGAGGATTTCTGTCCTGATGCATCTCTCAATTAACTACAAGCATCAATGCACTGCTATCTATAGCTGTGTGCAATGAAAAGCTCAAGCAGTTCAGCAAGAAACTGCTGTATTCCTTTACAGGTTGATACCATGAAAGCACCATTAAAGACCTAGAGAGAATATTAGAATATTTGTTGCAACATCTTTCATCAAAGTTGGTGTTTATGCTGCTGCTAAGCCTGTTAGAGTATTGTATTGTATTTAAAAGAAGCTGGGATTCTGCCAGTGAAACACCTACACTGCAACATGTCAGCTCATCAGAAGACTTTGTGAGAATGTATTGATACCAATGAGACTTTCATCAGAAAATGTTGCTCAGTTCCTGGCCAGTACTCCTCAGCAAAGGCCAGAGAAACTCACTCCAGGGTAAGGAATTGCCTACTTCTTGGGCAGCTCATCAGGAACGTAGGAGAACCAAATTCAAAAGCCTGCACCATGACTCAGAGCAAGCTGCACCTCCCAAAGCCCACGCAACTGGCCTTGCCCTCAGGCTCTCTATTATTCCTAAATAGGCTTATTTCAGACTTTTTTTTTCTTTTCAAAACCTTTTGTGAGGCCTTGAATTTGTGTTTATGCAGAACAGAAAAATCTCTGAAATCCAGAAAATCTTTGGGCATGGGAATCCTGTTTCTCTCCAAGCTTTCATACTGGTTTCTTTTTCCTGAAGCTATTGATTCAGCAAGAATTGGAGATTTCAGAGGGAAAGGCTGCAAATAACATCACTGGTGAATCCCCCTCTTCACAATTCACTTGAGAACTTCAATCAGCCCCAGTATCCCAACTAGATCAAAGCACCACAACTATTGCTCTGTTCTCAGTGGTGTGTTCACCCACCATCAATATCAGATGATTTTGTCTTCTAGTTTATTCTGCCTAGAGAAATGGCTCAAAATTGCTCAGAAAGTGCTGCTTGCTGTCTTTGGGCCTCTCTTTAGCAAGGGACCTATCAGTCTGCACATTTGCAGCCCCTGACTTGGTACGCTTTCAGTAGCTAATAGCTTGGCCCAGGGACCTGATGAGCCTCCTTCTGTATCTTGGCAACGACAACTATAAACATTTCAGACATGCCTGGCTTCTTCTCTGTGGAGCAGGGCATGACCAGACGTTGCAGCCATAGAAAGAGACAAGCATGGGGGAGGCAGGAGAGGGCTTGTTGCACACCACAGAGGGGGAAAAAAAACCCAACAAATCTCTTTAGAAGGCCATGTTCAGATTCAGATGATTTTCCTTGGCACAAAACCAGTATCAGGCCCTGTCAAAGAGATCACGGAAGGATAAAACGTAACCAAGAAGTGGAAGCAGCATTGCCATTTTCACTTGATTTTCCACTTGAAGTTCAATAATAAAATAATAGTGTTCACAAGAAATAAAGCTTTCTAGCTGTAGTGTCTGCAGGTATGTGATGACTGGACCTGTAAAGGCATCTCAAGCTTGTAGATTTCCACAGGAGCTGAAGCCATACAAAGCCTCCATGGCTTTGTCTTGGCTTTAATAAAAGGCAATGGTTGGTATAGAAAGTTCAGCCCTAGGACAAAAAATAGATGCACTGTGTTGATTGTTTTTCCCTCAGCAAGATGGTCTCAGTTGGATTCCGAGCTCTAGAAGCGTTTGTCCATTTTCAGAGCATGTTTCAGCCCAAGCCCTTGGCTACATTCATGCTTCATCAGCACAGGCAATTGCAGCTTTTGCAGACACAACTGATCAAGCTTTCCACTAGCCACAGGGAGAACACTGTCTCAGTACCAGAGCAGGTGATAATGTCAATGCTGCAATGCAATTAGCTAATGCTCAGGTACTCAAACTACATGGTTGTTACCTACATCTAGGTCTTCATTGCCAGTTGGGTGTTATTTCAGGATGATATTTTGACTCCATAATACTGTACTTGCTCCACCTCAAGTTTACTGTGAACTCTTAAATCTACTGAGATTTACTCCAGCATGGCTTTCAGGCCAGAGGGACAACATTATCAAACCATCCCCAGTGGTACGCAGCCTCCTTCTACTCCTCTCGCCCCATACCTGCTTCCAACTCACTGCCAGTCCCACTGCCACATGATGCAGAGGGAATCACATCCTTTCTGCCTTCTGCAAGAAATGATTTATGGATAAAAACCAGCCTCAGCTGAGGCCGGAGCTGCTTGATGCCTAATCAAAGCAGGGGCAGAGCACCCATGGTTACATTCATCAATGAAGTATTTCACAGCAAGGGCCAACCCAAGCAACTTGTGACCACTATGCTGATGGACAGGACCCTGCTTTGCTTACTTCACCTTACACACAGGCATGAAAACTCCCTTATTCTGCAATTTTTTATTTCTGGAAATGCCACAAAAATGATTTTTTTTCCACAATGCAAAGCCCAATGCGTCTCCTCTAGAAGCCACAAAACCTTCCTCAGTAACTCCCCATGTCCCTACATCAATTTTATTGCATTCTTCCTGGTACAGGGAAGGAATGAAAATGGATGGTGGTAAGATATCTGCATGTTTTCTCCTCACTGCTTTTGCTGACTCAGAAATTTGAGAAGAACAACAAGCAGCAACAGACAGCTTAACCTAAACCTTATCACACTGGAATCCAATTGTGTGGCTTGCACGAAGCATTTCCAACGCAGGCTATCACTCTTACTGTTTATGTTGCATCACAGAAAACAGCTGGAAAAACTGTAAACTCCTTAATTTTGCTAACTGTATAGAAAGATACTTGTTCCACTTAAGAATATTACACAACAGTGGCACAGACTTTCTTTATTCAAGTTTCAAAAAGAATGAGAGGGGAAGGAAACCTCTTTTTCATTGAGGCTGCTGAGAAGGTTCAGACTTCCTTTTTTTTTTTTTTATTAAAAAAAAAAAAGAAACCCTGATGACTGCCAACTTTAATTGCCAAAAATGTGCTTTCAGTTATTAAAGTCCTAATGAGGTAAGTAGGGGAAAAGACAGTTTCTTATTTCTTGCTCATGACAAAAAGAGAGAAGGAGGAAGAAAAGCAATAAATAGAGTAGCTGGTGCTGTGGGGTGCAGATAATGTAATGACCCACTAGTCAAAGCTGTAGAGCTATCAGTACTACAGTATGAGACTTGCCTTTTTTTTGCTAAGGAAATAAATTTACTTACTAAAAACAGTAGCGAGGCATTACCCAGTCTCCAGAGAGAGCACAGCACACACACAAATGCTTTCCTGGGGCCGATGAGTGCCTCCGGATGTGTTAGGAGAGACTGGTGCGTGGAGGGAAGAAAGCAATGAAAATGCAGGTGAGGGACAGCCACATTTTCTCATTTCCTGGCCACAGTCTATTCCCAGCTGCTCCAATGAAATATGTTACCACCTCTCCTGTGTGACTAACACAGCCACAACTCAAATCAAAAGGCACCTGGGCTACGCGGCAAATCCTAAATCTTTATACAGTAATTCCGATGGAGAAAGAGAATGGAGCCTTCTCCTTGGCAACACCTCAGGATCAGGGGTGAGAAACTCTACCAAAGGGTTTTGTATAGGAATGACATGGCTCTGGAGGCCCTTTTTGATTTGTAAGGGTCAACAAGGGGCATGGGAGAGGTGGGAGCAGAGGTGGCTCTAGACAAGTGGAGATAAGAGGGCAGAAAGGTGTTGGGCTACCTTGGGTTTTGTTAGCAGTCATGCTAGGTGGAAAATGCTGCAAGAAATATTGCATTAACTCCAACATCACGGGGACTTCTCCGGCCTCATGAGCCATTGTAGATCTGTATACTACAAGTATGACCTTCTGCTTGTGGGCACTTTTTGCCCCTCGGAGTGGCCCAACCTTTGGGCACCCACATCTGCTGATCGAGGAGGCAGAGAGAGCTCTCGCTCCCATCCTGCTTTCACCAACACATAAACACTTCAAGCAGCTTTTTTAGTGACACATTATTGGCTCTGGTTATGCACAGAGAGAGACAGCCAAGTTACAGCCCCTCCCCAACCCATGCTGTATAACCATCCACTCCTCTCCACAGCCAGGCTGCGCTCACCTTGTCCATGTCCATTAAAGAACAGTTTAGTGTTTTGTTTCAAGGCCATTCCTAGAATTAGGAACCGAAACTGGCCTAGGCTATTCAGGCATCTTTTTACAATTATTCAAATAAATGCTTTTAAAAGCAGTGTTTCCCAGGGTGGCTTCAGGTTTGGTTACTTATTCCTACTTTTGTTTTGGCGTTCACTAGCATTCATGAGAGTATGCGAGTGCTCACGTGCTGATCTTTGCTTGGGAACCTGTCCCAATAAAATAAGGCAGAAAGACCGATTTGCCATATGTTTTTGTACAGGCAAGATGAAGAGTTGCTAACGACAGAGCAGGCAACCTCCAGTGTCAGCACAGGGGCTGAGGCCAGCAGCACCTGGAGGCTGTCCTGTAATGGGAAGAAAAGGAGATGGGCAACAGTTCCTTCCTCTGGGGCAACTGCTGAGCTTCTTGCATTTCTGCCCATAGGGGCTACAGAGGAAGGGACAGAGGAAACACTGACTAGAGAATAAGCAGCCAGATATAATCCTGGAACCATCTCAAGTCCTATACTGTTCATAATTACCTATCGTTTGCCTGATCCAAACATTCACTCCTCTGAAAGACCCTAATCCATTACCTGCCATGTACTGCCCCTTTATAATTCCCTCATCTGCACTGCAATGCTCTGCTAAGCTTTGATGTTCTGGCAAGAGCAGGGAGGCTCTGAAATTTGGGATTAGCAAACATCCCCAGGCATGATGTAGGCTCTCCAACATCAGCACATGTTCCAGCATCTGAATCTAATAACGGCATGCCAAAATCTACAGAAGGCAGAAAGGTGATTCCTCGCTCTTTCGGGTGGCAGTGCCTGGGCCAGGAGAGCTGTTTGAAGCCAGAGCAGGCTGGAAACACATGTAGTGTCAGTTACAGCTGCTCTGCTAAAGGGAGGTCACATACCCTGCTGTCCCTCTGTCCTAAGGACAGCCAGTTTGGTTCATATAGAAATTCATTCTGGGGAGAATGACACTAACACTTGAGCAATGCTGCCCCCAAAAAAGCATCATTTTGTGTGTGTGTCTGCATATCCTCTTTTTTNGCTATTAATGAAAAAAAAAACCCCAAACCCTGTACATAAAATTTCCAAACTGAAATTTTGGAGCTGAGCAGTAGTTCTTGCAGCATGATGCTTCTAAGGCTTTTAAATTCAGTTGTTTCCCCTGATGTGTTTGCAATCCTGTCTGATTCCTAGGCGTACATGCAGTGGTTACAGCAGGAGTGAAGTCCTGTTTGCATAAATCTGGTTTGAACAACAGCGTCAAAGACATTGAAAAAAACTACCCTACAAATCACACAAATCCCGTAACCAAAGGGTTCAGCATCCCTTGCATTAAAAGAAAATCCTTGAGATCCAGAGTACTAATCATAAACGTAAGTATTTCTCTCCAAGCAGAGAAGGTGCCTTTGCTGAGCTCTGGGCTGACACTGAATATGCTTTGCCTCAGACCATGGTAATGTCTGTTTATAAGGTTCAGATGGAAGCAGTGTAAGTAGCTCTCCAATTTTGGGATAAACAGCTGCAAACAAAGAACAAGAAAAACCCATTTTGTTTTGGTTTTGACTAATTTGTATTTGTTGAGAGCATGGGGCTTGTTCTTGTTGTTGCAGCTGTAAATTTCAAGTCGGCCGCAAGGTAAAAACCAAAATTGTACAAGCAATTAGTCCATGGTAATGTCTAATCACTGCTGGCATCTAAAAAGAAAAATAAAAATGAAACAGCAGGGATGTTTAACTTTGCAAACCAACTACTGCACAGGTGTAGAGCTATGTTTGTTGGGGAAGTTTTCCTGATGTAAATTGTAAAAACTGGTTCAAAACACAGTGACATAAAGACTGTAGAACTGCAGAAAAAAGTGTTATGGTTCATCACATCAGCATTTGAGCATAGTTCCTAGGAAACTTATTCACACAAATCAAATGCTTTTCAAGGACCAGTCTCCACTAGATCAGTTAGAAAGTAATTATTTTCAGCTGTCCTTAGCATGCCTCAAGTTCATGCTCTTCTGAGACAAGAGGATTGCAGGTGTTATCCAGCATCCTTTGCGGAGGCTCCATGTGTGAGCAGGGGCCACCCCAGCAAATAAAGGTCACAGCACAGCCCAGTTCAGCAATCTGTGCTGAACCAAGCAGCCTGCAAGAGGTGCAGGGGTGTGTGTGCCAAAACCTACAGCAAGAAGCTGAAATGGATTAAAAATAATCATAAAAGTCATACTTGCAGGCTGGGTTCAGCTGCTGGGACCACCCCAAGCCGGGGGACTGAAACCTCTCTTGGCTGCCCAGCTCTGACCACTGGGTGCAGGGAGCTGGGCAGGGCAAAACATTGATTTATTTTCACACATTTGGCACTTTTTAACTGATGTGTAATCTCCTATGGGGCAGTGAGGTTGGTGCTGACCTCACCACATGAAAGAGCTCTCCCTGCTGTAGGAGGATGTTGCTATTGTTTTTTCTTGCAGAATTATAGCTGCGGTATATTGCTGTCTCCAGAAATGCATCTCTTGGAAAGATGTGCTCTGGGATCCATAGATACAGCAGTAGATTCCACATTTCTCAAAATTAGCTGTTAGCTTAACTGCTGGAAAATGTTGGAAGAACTCAAGATTTTCTAATTGCAGACTCAGAAAATCATGTATTAGTATTCAGAGGCACATAACACAGAAACACACGTGCTGAACACAAGGAACATCTGTGTCCCCATGGCAGAGGCACAACAGCTAGTTTTAAGAAGAGGGACTTGCAAATCATTTCCACTCCTAATCCAACCCAATGCCAGCACTGGTCCGTGTCAGAGTATATCACCCTGCATAACATCCTAAATCTATGCTGGCTTTATTTTTCTTCCTTTTTTTTTTTCTTTTTTTTTTTTTTTTTTTTTTTTTTTTTTGAAAGAGAGAGAAAATCCTGTATTGATTTAGATCAATGTAGGCTAATCAAATCAGTAGTGGTATAACAACAGGTGCCTGCACTGACTGCTAGCCCTGTATTCTCAGATGAAGCAAGAAAAGGACAACACAGAGACAGCCAGCTAAGATTTTATATGGAAATAGAGGAGCAGTTAAGTCCACTCTGCAAAACTCCTACCTGTTTACTGTTTGCCCCAAGCAGTGTTAATAGAAAGGCACAGTAATGCATGCCCAGGAGTGGTGAGTACAGCCACCCTTGGTCTAAGAGGGTGAAAGCAAACCATCGGCACCAAGGAGGCTCAGCACACACCTTTGCTGATGGTGGAAAAAGAATCAGTACAACTCACTCACATCTTGCCTCCTCCCTCTTCCTCCTTGTGAGCAATCATGCTGGTGCACAAAAGGTCCCCACCTACCTGCTGGCCTCCCTGCAGAACACCTACAGAGGACTAGAACATAGGATGTCTGCAGCCCACACATCTACTAAGGAGCCTCTCCAGGCAGCAAACAGTAGAAACTGAAGCACCAGGGCTTTTAAGGAGCTTCCTGTGGCCAGCTCATACTCCTAATGCTCCACCACAGGTGGGTAAACTGTGGGTTGCTTCCCAGCAGTGATGCTCATTAAGCACTTGAATACATCGTTTGGCTACATGAAACGTCTCAGTAGTGGGGTTCAGTTTAGATTGGTACCTGTAGGGAGTAATCTGGACACAGCTGATCTTCTCAAGTGAATCAACAAGGTAACATCTCAATGTCACTCTATGTTCTCTAGGGGGGGTGTTTCCAAATGTGCTTTTGCAGCTCTTCCAGCTCCATCAGACACAAAAGATGCACTGGGGCAACGAACTGCCCCATCCCTTCTGCACCCTGGGTGAGCAGGGTCAGCCACGTGCGCTCTTCCCAGCCTCCACAGCAGACACAGGTGGATGTTAGTTTGCAAACCCACTCATGTGCTGAATGCACATCCCAGGGAAAAAGTATGGACATGTATGAAATGTTCCCGGGTGGGAACTGACCAGCGGCCAGGACATGAGCTGCTCTCAGAGCAAAGAAGCAGTCAGGCAAACGAATAGGTGAGATCTATCCACAGTCACTATCAGCCCAGGGAAAACAAAGAGTGCCTAGGCTGTCACAGATTTCTTCCTCATGATCAATATGGGTCATTTCTTGAGCTTATTGCAAAATTTAATTAAAATAGTTTGAAACCCTTTTTTTGCCATTTTATAGCTTTTATTTCTGCCTTCTGGGATTTTTGTGGCTCCGTCTTTTTTCTGTTGGGGATTTTTTTAAATTTTTTTTTTTAATATATTTTTTAAAATTGCATATTTCTGTCCTCCAAGAACTACCATCATTTTTTATGACATAGTAAAGCTGAAAGTGGGCTTTGACCATGTATATTACGCCTTTGATTGCAAAATAAATCTGGAAAAGCATCTTGCAAAAAAATTGTATAAAGGTCCACTCTGTATATAGCGTTAGCTTTCTTTAGTCCATAGCTGGGCACTTTTTCAAGGTCAAGAAAAAGAGATGCAGACTTAAGTACTTTTAATGTAATCCTCCAATGTCACGTAAATCACAGAAGAAAAAGCCAGCTCCCACAAACACCAACCTGAAAATGTACACAGGTAAATCTGGTGGTTCTACAAATCTAATGAGGTTTTGCTGAGCAATTCAAATGTGTAGGTTCAAGGCTGGCTGAGCATCAGTATTATGTTCCAGTCTACCTTTACTGTCACATATTTAATCTCCAGTAATTAAACTTCTAAATGAATCCGTTTCACAAAAGCTACAGTGCATAGAGTGAATCGGTGAGTAAATTTTCATAACCTCAGAAGCAACCCCAGATCAGGGTGGAGCTGCTCTCTGTGCAACAGCCCATGGAGCAGATAGAGATGTAACTGTCAAAATGAAGACAAAACTAAAAGAAAAAATATGAAGAACTTCCTTGGCTCAAGATTTTCAAGTTCTTTCCTGTTACTAAAAAATATTTTCTAAACACACAGAGCATACTGTTTTGTTGCAGCCCCTGATTACAAAAAAAACCTCAAAATAATATGGGGAAGCTGATTAGAAACTTCTGATTAGAGGAAATAAATATCACTGATAACATCTGGGTGCAAACTAGGAATTCACAGCATGGCAGCCATGGAGGGAGCAGTCTGTCACTGAGATTGCTTGCTTTGATGAGATAAAATTAGTTTTACCATGGCCAAACCCAGTGCAGACAGCTACAAGCGGGGACTGGATGTCATGGACCTCCAGAGCAGTGCTACGGCAAAAAGGGACTTGTGTGGTCCCAAGCCACCCCACCAGGAGGGCACAGCCTTTCCTGGGTATGCGAGAGCAGGGAGGACAGTGCTACAGTGCCACTGACAATGCTGGTTTTTGACTTCTGAACAATGTAGAATAGAGGCAGGAGGTGTTTTACTGGAGAGGAGGGTACAATGACACTAGGGAGACGCTTGCTTGGCATGCACTTGCAGAGCTTGTTCTTCTGAGGAAGATTTAGAAATGTTTGGACTCTAGGGCAGAAGAAACTTTGGGGAGAAACTACCAAGCACATAAAAGCTATTTAATAATGAGGGAAGACAGCAAGAATGACTGGGTAGGGACTGAAGCCAGACAAATTCAGATGAAAAATAAGTCATTGCATTTTCAGAGTGAGGAGGATTAACCTTTGAAATGAACTACCCAATGAAGTGATGGATCATCTGTCTCCTGGTATCTTTAAATCCAGACTGGATGCCTTCCTGGAAGACATGTGCAAGCCAAATAGAGGTTTCCTGCTTCACACAGGGATGGATGGATGAAGTTAAACAGCCTGAGGTCTGAGGGGGCTAGTGTGGATGATCTAACAGTCCCCTCTAGTCTTTGAATCCAGGACTCAGTGAAACATATTACAACACAGAAATGATCCCAGGTCTCTGAATTACTGTTTGTTACAGATCATTTCCTATGCCCAACAGGCACTCCCACTGACAACCACAGCACTGCTTACAGAGGAAGCTGGTGTGCCATGTGGACAACCATGGCTTCATCTAGGCATAAAATGACCCAATTTGCTCCTTTGCAGGACAGAAAGAGCTAATGGGTCAAATCGCTTAACACAACTATGAGCCAATGTGTTCTCACCTGCTGCTGCTACCAGGCTTAGAAATAGATAGAGCAGAATATTATTATGCTTTTCAGTGTTTTAAAGACATTACTCTTAAAAGGAAAATGTTTCTTTCCACCGTCCCTCATACAGCATATCCTGAGCCCGTCAGACTCCTGTGTCCCCCTGCAGAGAGCCCTCTCTCCTACATAGGTGCTGACTCCCTTTAGCCTTCCCTATTGAGAATAAAAGTCATCCAGATCAAAACTGGTAAGAACTTCCAGTAAATTTAAGCAGAATGTAAACTTCAGTAGAAGAAAAATAGAAGAGACTGGGAAAAATCCTAAAAGTCCTGTCAACCTTATAAAGCCCAACACAATCATGCCCCAAAAAGCTGACTGACCACTGGGGAGGCTGGCAGTGTGATCAAAAAGCCCGACCTCTAGGTTGGCTCTGGAGCAGAAATGGTAGTACTTCCATCAGTGGTGCAGAATGGCAGACGTGAAAATTTGCCCTCTAATGTCTAGAAAATCAGCAACATGTGGCAAGTAAGGGCACACGGTGCTACCCTCTATGTTTCACTACATTTTTTATCCATACCATGTGTTGCTTTCTTGACATTTAGGAACGTAGTTCTCATTTATCAGCATTTTCACATTTCACTTCTGGACATCGCTATCCATGCATTATCCGTCCTTTTTATCTTCTTGTTTGAACTGTGTTCTGCAGCTCTGGTTCAGTTTTACCATTCATTCATCAGCATGAAGTTATACAGTTACTAAACAACTTGGGTAGCTGGCAAGCAGCGAGGAAGCAAGATCCATTTCTGCCCAGAGGGAAGAAAGATTTTATACAATAGCATGGCCTTTGTTTAGCATCTCATGGGTGATGCTATTGATGTGAAGGTTATATCACATTATGTGCCAAACCACTTGAACCAGTTTCAGATTGCAGTTCCCCTTGGGGTATTTCTACTCAATATATAAGATAACCAGATCTGCTCTCTGTCCACTCCCAGCCTGGACAGTGCTTAGTCAGCTCCCCAAATCTTGGCAAGCTGAAGCGAAAAAGTGGAGTTGCACTCTCCCCTAGTTATTACCATTTTATCAGTGATCGCTCCTCTTAATGCTATGGAGCACATGGTGAAACAATGAGCAAACTGCCTGTTTTCCTGCAGTGAGCAGAAAGCAGTTAAGTGACTGTAAAACACAGTGCCCCGTATGTGTCAGCATATTCTGCTTACGGCTGCGGAATGGTAGCCCTTTGTTTCGCCTTTAATTCATGATCCCAAAACTGCTGATTACCTTGCTGCAAAGAAATGGACTTTGGGTGCATGAGAGAGTGCAGTTCTGCTTCCCACACATTGGGAACATCGGGATTCAGGGATCTGACATGGGTCACAGCTTATTATTTTGTTTTTAGGATAATGTCAGCATTTCCCACTACTAGGAAGTACAATACAGATAACAGTGATCTTGGCTTTGTTTTGTAGACCTTGATGTTCATCATCTGTTCCGTCCCCCCAAGATTTATTTTACATCATAATTATTAGTTTGCATTATAATCTGCATTTCATTCTCTGGCCTAGTTTTCTTGCAATGGTCCTGAGTGAAAAATCAAAGAGATTTTAGGGTGTTTTTTATTTGCAGAGTTTGATACCTAGTGGAAAGACCACTGCTGGATGTTGTGGACTGAGCCAACACACCAGAAACCAAGTGTGAGATGGGGCCAGTCTGCTCACAGCCACCCCATGGGCACATCCATTCGAGGACTCACAGCTCCGAAAGCGCAATGTGCCATCTGGCCTGAGGACACTGTCCAGACCTCATGCTTCCAAGGAGATGTGAACTGTGTTCGCAGGGAGGAGTTTAGGATTTTGTTGATTTAACCCTCTCAAGCTGTTTAAAAATAACATTCACTGTGCTTAAAACGTATCTCTGGTATTCCGGTGTCTCTTGGTTTTTTATCATGTCTTTTTTTTTTTTTCTTGGGGGGAGGTGTATGGGTGACATAGTGGTTTAATGTTTTCTCACAAGATGACTTGGACGTGTGTGACTATGCTAGAATGAAGTTTTGGGTTTATGGAACTGAATGTCGGGGCTCTTCTGCCCAGGAAAAAGTGCCAGATACAAAACAAATATTTTTCCTTGAAGGATACCCAGGGGATCCAGAGGTGGCTGCAAGATCAGTAATCAGACCAGGTTCCTCCAACACAGGGTACTTGAGAGGCTAAACACTTCTTGAGACAGACAGCTTTTCAGATGGGGATCTGGTCAAATAAATGTCACGTGCACTAGGGCAACAGAGTAAAATAGATTTTATTCTAATGCCTTGAATTTGGAGATTTAAGAGGTCGTAAGGAGAATACTTTACATTTTGAGGCCATTACTAAAGGATTGAATCAAAATAATCCACAAAGAGCCTCAAAGTACTGAGAAACCCATTGTCTGACCTCTGTGGGCTGAGTTTATTAATGGTCAAAGTCAAAACTGCCTTTTTCATTTAAAAACACACATACAAGTACTCATCTTAGTTCAAGAGGCTCAGGTTCAAGTCCTTTTTCTGCTCATTCAGGCCTTTTAATTTTTTTTTTATTATTATTTTTTTTTTGCTCCCTTCTGCTGGAACTGCTTAATTTGTATAAACAGTGAAGTATTCACCAGATTAGGGCTCCTGCCAGTATAATCTGGTCAACGGGATGACAGCCAGGAGATGGAAACCCCCCTACAGGTCTCCAAAACAGGTGTGTTTCAGGGAAATGTCCCAGCTCTGGGCACCTATTTCCGACATCACCTCTCTCTGCCACTCACCCCACTTCTCTGAGCCCAAAGTCCATCCCCAGAAGCTTCTTCCCATCACAGTGTTATTGAATCTGATACATTCCTTTCAGTCAACATTGGGCTGGTAGAGGGGGATGTTTCTCACCAGCTCTAAACAAAATCAGCAGGAAAGGGATGGTAATTTCATCCTGTTCTATGTGCAAGTTCAAAGGCAAAAAGACTTAGAGTACCTGCTTCAAGTAGATGTGTCTAGTATTTGTTAGCAGTTATGTTGTATGGCTTGTCAGAAACTGCAAGAAAATAGGGTTATTTTGGTTTCTTGCCTCACCCAATATATTTCTGTTGTTTATTTTGATTTTAGGAAAGAAACAATAGAGGAAAGTTCACCAAATGAAATGTTTGCCAGTGTTTTCACAGAAATATTTGCCACTGGACGTCAGCTCCAGACTTTCAACAGTAATTTAATAACCCAAATCTATCATATTGAAAATCCCTTTAGACCAGAGAGACCTTCATAGGTCATTTTAAAAACATCAGCATACACTTTGAAGATGACTACAGAATCCCCTCTGTGCCATAGATTCTTGTTGGACAAATTGTCTCTGAATCTATTTTTATATATTTTTTACATCATTATGAGAATGCATTAGTTTATCTAGCTAAAAGTATCTAGCTGTAGCCACTCAACTGCACTGATATTTGGCAGAGCATAGCGATACTGATTAAGAAAACAGAGGATTAAATTGGAAGCTACCTATGAAAGATTTCTTTACCCGATATTGTTAAGTGTAACTATACAATTTAGAAGCCACTCAAAATTCGAAACAGATGTTATCGATGATTTAACTCAGTCCCATTGCTCAGCCTACCTGAAACCATGATATGTGTATTTCTTCTGCATCTTTCAATGCATACATTTTTCTTTTCTTTCAAATGAAAAAAGAAACTTCACAGAGGTATTCTGTAAATTGACATAAACTTCAGACAAAACTTTCTTCAAGTCAATGTAGGCTAAAACCATCAACCTACAGAGTACACAGACAGGCAGCAACTGAGCAGGTAAACAGATTCCTCCCTGGAAATCGTCAAGACCAAGTGCTTATGTGGCCAGTCCAGGATCCACTGGCTCCTGGCAAAGCCGGGTTGGCACTGGGGCTGGACACAGTGTGACAACTTCTGACAGTGGAGCAGCGTCACTGGCTTGGCACACAGCGAGGCTTCATCCTCTGATCTGCTCCAGCAAAACCACACCCAACCCATCCAGTGATAGAGACTGGAGGTTTCAGGCCAGGCTGGAAGTGCTGCATCAATTGAATGCCATGCAGAAATGAGCACACCACACATGGAGCAAACAAGGGCTTTGGGCAGCCAAGGTACATCCTTCCTTCCACGCATCGGCTGCATGCCCGAAGGCAGAGGCAATCTATATGGGACAACAGAAAGAACAAATCTGAGCAAGCAGATGAATCATATCTTTTCAAGCAGGATTCAGACTTTGCTTTGTGATGAGGTTTTTCAGCAAACAGCCCCTTTCCATGCGACTTTTCTTTTCCTGCTGGCTGGGCAGACCATTCCCAGCTTGCTGAGCCGCACAGGGCAGCAAAACCTCCACTTCCATCCTTGATGCTGCAGTGCAGAGAGCAGGGCTGCAGGCCAGCTCTTACTGAGTGACCTGGGAAGGGCGCAAGTGAGGAAAACTCCGACCTAACCCATTTTGTTCTTCAATCAGAGTATCCAGAATCAGCTGCTGTCCATCCTCCCTCATACCTGCAGCATAACAGTCAGTTAATTTTCTTGCCTGTTCTTAGAGCTACACACGTGTTCAGACACATCTAATATGTATTTCTGCTAGATCACAGGAGGATAACATTTTACTCTTGCTTTAAGAAACGAATACACCCTCTGAAAAAGCTCCTTGCATTGCTCTGGCTAGATGAGGCTGATTTAGGATGAGGTGCCTGCAGACTCTGGCTGGAATAACACTAATAAAACGTCAGTCCAGGAATCCTTCAGCTGCCTCAGGAAAAATGCCCTGGAGCCAAGGGGAAACCTGCCACCTTCAGATGCTTCCCCATGGGTGTGCAGTGCTCTGCTCCTCCCATGCCAGGAGCTCTGGGTGAGCTCGACCACATCAACCCTCGTCAACCAGGCAAAGCTGTCTTTGCTGCTGAGGTTATGCTTCTCAGCGAGGCGAGGACAAGGAGAGTTTCTCTGGGGGAAGAATGGAAAGTGTTTGTGTCCCTGGATAGTCTCTGGAAGTGCGTGGGTTTTTCTGCCTGCTTTGAAGGCCAGGATCCGCAAAATACTTCGGCACATGTGTAACCAGAAGTGACGTCCAAGAGAGTCCTGCAGAGACAGACACTTCCTTCCAGTTTCAGCAGGATCCAAACAGTTTTCCCTGAAGCTTCAATTCCTTTTTCTGTTGTTGTTGCTGTTCAAGCCACTAAAATAGCCTTCATTCTGACAAGTGCCTGCCCATGGAGCAGCTGAATTAAACTTACTTTGAAGTATAGCAGGTCCTACCCCTCACGAGGAACAATATCCATAACACAAGGTGAGAGCTCTCGCACTGCTGACTATGACTTGGTTATTAATGTCAGAAACAGAATTAATTCAATGCCAAGAAGTCACAAGAAAGTTGGAGCAAAAACATCATCAATTATAGAGACCGCCTCATACCACAGCTATTTTACAGCAATTCCACTTTACATTCCTTGGCCAGCGCAGCTTATTGAATAATTAAATAGCTAGATGACACACAATCAGATTAAAAAGCCTTGAATGTGAGTGAATATCAGTTTTCCAATTCTGAAAGGAATTTAATCATGAAACTTCCACCTACTGTCCAGTTTACCCTATTCTGGAGAGAGCTGAAAAGCAGTGATACCCATGAGATCATCTTCATGGTGCTTTTTCCACTACAGAAGGAAACCTGAGCTATTGCCTTACAGGGAACTTGGTCACAGGACACAGGTCCTGAAGATCTGGGAGGAAAACCCTTCTCTTCTCATCTCTGGGTAAAGTAGCTTTTTCTGACCAGGATTCACACGTCATTAAAACAGACACATCATTAAACAAGACACTTCATTAAAATGGAAACACATTTTAAACTGAGAGTGTTGGATAACTTACTTGAACTTTACAGAGAAGAAATCAATTACAATCATAGTAAAAGAAATATTTTTTCACCTAACAGTATCCAATGTGCACTACATTTTAAACAGCTCTTTGTGTTGTACAAAGACACTGTTTCTCAGCATATAAACCATTTAATTGCCATAATGACTCACATTTCAGCTGCAAAGCTAGACATGTATGTTTTTGGAATGTGCCAACTAGGCAAGACACCAACTAGCCGTGGTGTGTTTAGAAGAACTAAACCACACGTCAAAGTAAACAGGAAAGTTAAGCTATTGGTTTGGGTTCTTTTGTTTGGTTGGTTGGGTTTTTCTCAAGCATCCCCATGTTTGCTTAGAGCCCTAATACATATTATAATGAAAGTATATGAAAAAGTGTTAACGATTCAGCTGTAGAATGAACATATCCACCATCTGAAAAGGCTCTAGAAATTCCGTAGAGTGTCAAAGTGGGACTTTGCTCACATATATTTTCCTTCTGTTTTTAAATAGAGAATGAGCCTAAATGAATGACAAATTTAACTAGACAAGTATTAAAGTGAAACCACAAATGATCCTCCATTTTGTCCTGAAAGCTATCATTCAGAGGAGCTGTGAAGAGGCAGCTTGTGATCTGCAGGAACTTCAACTTTGTGTCAAGTGGCCTCCCCTCAGATGAACAGTCAATATAAAATATGGAGGAGCTCCACTTCTCACCCATGACAATTATCACTATCTATGCAGTTGATGAACCAGGTAAGCTGAAACTTCCCCTGCTAAATTTGCAGTTTCCAGATGTAGAGGACCATTCACTTTATTCACTCAACTATACACAGCTGATAAACTTGCTTTTCCATCATACCTTCTGGGACTTCTTTGAAGAACCTACAGAATTAAAGCCCAGACCCACAAAACTGGGTGAGAGAAGGGCAGTGGGAAGATCTCCTCCTCACAGCAGCCCAGATTTGTGCCAGATTAGTGACTGCATTACCATGGTCTGATGTAAACAGAAAAGATATTTCCTGTCTTAGATTACATGGCAGGGGATGGGGGATTTGACTTGTAAATGAGGGGAGGATGAAAGGGTAAAGCCCCTAAGTACACACAACAGCCAGTCTGTGAATAATGAGCCCGAGTTAGAAATGTTTCTGAAGACGCACACTTCCGATAAATTACTTTGAAAGGACAGATTTACACATTTTTTGTAAGTACACCCTGGGATGGCACCATGAAACAGAAATATCTCATCTTCAATTCACCTCAGGGAACAAACATGCTGGTCCTCAGGCGGGTGTTTGCTGGTGGTGGATCTGCACCCACCAACCAGCTACGGCTGTTTACAGGCGATCTGCTCCTGCTAAAACACAGCTCGCTGATGCTGATGTTATGTGCCATGGGCCAGCAAAGCCAATGTGAGGCTTTCCTGCCTCCCCATCACCCTTCCCTGGAAAAGCAGTCTGTATCAGGAGACTTGTTAGCCCAGTTGATGCCCATTAATCTACTGTCCCAAGTGCAGAGGCAGGGTAACCCTTGCAAAGACTCTTAATGCGCTTTCGGGTAAGGCCGTTAAGATCAGCAGCACATGAAGTACCTGACAGGAGGTCTGTGAAGATAACTACCAGACTTTTGGCCAAGAAATAGGCTCACAGAGAGGGATCAAAGGAGAGAAAAGGAGGTCTAAGGCCTCTCCACCAACATTTCAGCACAAGGAAGCAGGAATGTGAAACAACCTGTTTGAATCTCTGCTGCATTAGGATGCATGGATGCCCTGCTGTAGACAGCACCAAAATTCACCAGTCCGAATTGTTCAATATTTTCAGGATCTTTATTGCTGGGATCTTGTCTGAGGCCTGTTCTTAGGCTTCTGGCTGTCAGATTCCACTTAAAAACTGTGTTTCTTTCTCACTTTGTAGATGCAGCCTCTGTCTCGCTTGTTATATTAGGGGGGAGGGAAGGAGATGTATAATTAAGTGCAAATAGGGTTCTCATGATGCAATACAGATTCATATAATACTTCCCAGGTGCCACTGTCTCAAACAACTTGGCAAGAGTTTCCCCAGTTGCGAGGCGAGGATTTAAGAATAGCAGTAAACTTGTGTGGTCCTGCAGAAGCGCTCCTTACGTGCGGTGCTCCCACCCCGCCTTCGGGAACAGCTGTGCAAGTCCACGCTTACGCCTGGGCTGGTATTTTGAAGGGAAGCTTAGTTTAGTTTCTGTGTTTCTCCCCCCTCCCCTTCCCTTAAGACAATCTTTGCTTTAAAACCAAGTTCTCCAAGTTTATCACAGGGTGATAGTGCTGTCAAGCCCCTGCAAGCGGCTGGTTTGTGTTGTGGTCAAGAGACACAGCATAGGACTTAAAAAATCCCCCAAACCACCAAAACCAACCCTTAAGTAATCCCTACAAAAATCAAAGTGTGGAGACATACAGTAAGTTACATCAAAACACAGGATGGCTGTTTAAGAGCAGCTGACTGGTTCACCAGTTGCAGTTGTGCTGGAAGAAGGAGAATGAATGGTTACTGGGGTTGGAAGATGAGGGATGTGGCTCCTGAGTATGCAAAGAGCCTGAGAATGGTCAATGCTGCAATTTCTATCTCTCCCAGCCCTGATGTTTCCCTTCTGCCATGGCCATATTGGGGAGGATAGGCTTATTTTTCTAGCAAATGCTCAGTTGACGAATTTCAGCTGCTTATCGCAATTTTTGCCTTTTGGCTGGACCCCAAAAGCATTTTAGCTTTTGGCAAAGGAAACTGGGATAGGTGCTTATTTATTTATTTATTTTCATAATTAAAAGTACAGTAATTCCCCTCCAAAATGATTGCTCATCGCAGACTGAGTTCTTGCTACTCCTCCTGGCTCGGGTTGGCAGGTGGCTTGATAAATTGATAATACGCTGCACAATCTGACAAGGAGCTTTATCAATCAAAACAAGCCCTGCTGTTCAGCTCAACAGGAAAGTTCAATCACTCTTCTCTAAGTGGAATCAGTCTACACGTAATGCTTTCATCCCAAGAAAATGTTAAGACTGCAGATTTGGATCTGCTCTAACTGCTCCAGGGCTATTTATATATTTGTACCTTGAGGGTTTACTAATTAGCAACTTTCTTCCACACCCTTTGATATCATTAAAGTAATCTCAGTGTAAGCAACTGCTTTCTGATGATATCTCTGAGGGAGTGGAGAACAGCTGGAATCATTCAAAATATGATAGTTTGAGCAGCTCTCCAAGAGCAGTGATTGAAAGATGGCAATAGTTTTGCCCATGAAAGCAAAGCACTTGGCTTCTTCAGGATGGCTGTGGCCTATGGGGTACAAAAGATGTTTACTCTCAGCTGAGTCTAGAATCAGTAGATATCAAAGGGTTAGCGTGGGCTTCTTCTAGTCATCATAAACTTCATGTTATCACATAAGCACCTTTCAATCGTTTTTTTGTTCCCATCCTTGCCCACCTTTAGCCCCCTTTAGCCTTATCTAGTTGAGCACATGGGGCCTCACACAGTCAGAAGACCCTCAGCAGTATCAGGGGCGAAGTAACATCACAACCAGGACCTGAATATGAGGACTTTGTAAGGACTCTGAGAAAGCAGCTGAGAGCTCAGTGCTGCCTGCCGGGGATTACTTCATGTTTCCCACACTTTGCAAACCCTCTGATTCCCAGTTTCTCACACAGGAAAGCTGGGATCACTTGTTTGAAGGATGAATTTAACACTGCTGAAATCTCATCTCAGGTAGTTTCTAATAACATGGTGGGTGAGGTTTATTTAAATCATAATTGCTCGCGTTTTTATTTTTTTTTTTTCCACATTACTCGCTTCACTGCTCCACAACATGAGTCAATTTAAAGGCCTGTCATTAACTTAGCAACTCATTCTGCAAAGCTCAGAACTGCAGATGGGAAAAAGTTTTCTGTACGCTAAAAATGTACTTCAGATCAGAGTGACTCTGATGCGATCCGATGGCCGCTCCAACTCAGAAGATGAGCCCTTGTAGGAAAACATGCACTTTCCAAACAACCACTTTGATACCTGCCATTAACTGTAATTGCCTGCTCTCTCTTGCACGGTCTCATAGCAGCCTCCTGCTCTCTGCTCCTTTTTGTTAACCTTTCTGTTTGAGCATTTCCTCTTGTCGCCAGTCTCTTGCTCCCCTTCAGGACCATTTTAGAGAGATAATAAAATCCTCATGCAGATAGGAAGAACCAGATACAAACGACTATGTGAGTGTATTTATGTTTATAGCATGAAGCCAGAGAACAGGCTGTCCTGGGTTCTGGTTTCCAACTGCAGCATAAATCCGTCAGCGAATATGTTACAGCCCCAGAGAAGAAAGCAGACACTGCAGGACATCCACCAGAGCTCCATCTCACAGGGCTCCCTATCTCTTAATTCTCCAGAAGTGTGAAAGATGGAGGCTTTCACCCTGAATTGAATGAGCTGTCATTTCATTTTGTTGGTAAGGACTGCAGAAAGGAAGAAGGGAGTCAATATGAGATAAGGAGCATTAAGAACCTGGTTACATGCTTGAGTCTTCCTCAGCTGAGGAAGAACCAGGGTATCTCAGAGCAGTGTCCTGGCTACGTGCTGTGCTTGCTGCCCCTCAACCAGTTGGCATTACTGGGACTCCATCCTCTGGTCTCCCGTCCTTCAAGTAATTATTAATTGAATAATATCATCCCCTCTCTGCCACTGGGGGAGAAGCACCTGAGCAGTGAACACAGAACGAACTTCTCTCTGCCAGGCTTTATGCGCATTACATTCACTGAAATACAGCCCTGTCTTGGGGTGATAATAATTTCCTTCACCAGATAGCCTCCAAAGGGAAAATTGGCACAGTTGGCTTCTCATAACAAAGGAAAAGCCATAATAAGACTATTTTTTTTACGTTTTCCTTTGAATGTTTTGTATGCAGAGCCATGCTAAGCACAATCCAGATGACGAGCTAAGAGGTAAGAAGATCACTTTGGCTGACGCAGAAGTCCATTCCTATTCTGGTGGTAAGAGATGACAGCAACACGTACAAGAAAACCTGGATGAACTGAAACCTTAATGTGAGATGTTCACATCTTAATAGACTTTGAGATAAATGGCCTTTTCTTGTCTTCCATATGGTTTCGCTTTCCCTATAGTGAGTGAATCATATCATTGGCTGAAGGAGAGGAGCTGTCTGACTGCTGAGCTAGGACAGGAGAGGAAAACGTGGAGGGCAGAGAGAGACCATCTCTGGAGAAGTCATTGTGTTGACAGGGAATGACAAGACGAAAATGATGCAAGAAGTAAAAAGCAGCCTGTCTAACAGTTAGGATCTGCTGACTGGTCAGTCTGGCTGAGAAGTGACAATCTTTCTCACTCTCTTAACTGGGTTTGCACCAAACACCCTCATTAGTCAGTGTTCTTCAGGCCAAGTACATGCATAAGCCCATAACTGGTTTGAGGTCTTGGAGGAATGGTTTAAGGGGAGGTCATCTGGTCACCACTGACATCAGCGGAGTTTTGCTGAGGATGTCACTGGGACCATGATCTCGGTGATGCTCTTGGGAAGCAGTAGAAGCAAAGCATGAATGGGCTCTACTCCAGCATTTGGCTTACACTAAGACTGCGTGCACAGGCTGAGTTAGGAGCTGCGAACACAATCTTTCACCTTAGCAATGTTTTGTACCTTAACATACTGGTTGTCAAGGTTAAAAAGACACGAAGTACATATTAAAAGCCAAAGCAAATGCATTCAGTGAGAGAGCAGATCCACACTTCAAGAAGTCTTTGGTTTTATAAACCAATTTAGCCAAGGTCTATTAAGAGCTTTTCCTAGTGAAAGAATGAGAGTATTTTCTCTGCTATAATCATATCAGCCTGTATTCTGGGTTAATGGAGATGAATATTACTGCCAGATCTTGCTCTTTCCCTGCATGTAATCTAATGCCAGATGGTTCTGAATGGGTATTAAATCCCCCATGTGCATGACCTCCCCAAGGTTTTTATCATTAGAACCTTAAAATAATTCAAGGAAAGCTTTCCCAAAGCCTGATCATAAACCTCCTAATGAGGGACAGAAGTCACAAAGAAAATCCTCTTGTTAATTCCTGTTTGGTGTTTTTCCCCTTTATGACAAATAAGCAAGAATTCACAGTAACAGAGATGCTTTTAAACTGTTTCAGTGGAAAACACATAAAAAATGAGCATTCAGGTTAACAGTTCAGGTTCCCAGCAGGGGCTGGAGATGCAGTAACTGATCAGCCATCTTTAGCCTCTAATAGAGGGCCCAGTAATGTCACCATCCCTCAAGGCAAGTAGAAGTTACTCTGTCAGTTAGTGACTGTTTTATTCAGCGTAACATAACACCTAGTGTCAGAATAAATATGATCCAGTGTCAGTAAAGTGGCTGAAATGGAATCTCATCTATGCAAAAGCTCACTTACATGAGCACCATCTTTACACTAACTGGAGCTCAGCACTAGCAGCTAAATTCCCAAAGAATTTTATGCCCCTCATTTGCACAGACTAGAAGGTGCATTTTAATGATTTTATGCTTGGTTTTCTACTTGCTGTTTACTGCTTTGGACCATGCTTTACTTGCTGCCTGTTACTTGAGCACACAAGGCAAAACGGTTCACAGCCTTATAGGTTTTCTGTGTTTCTCATTATTGGGTCATCCAAAAGCAACAAAAGTATTCCTGCAGCTAAATCACACGTTGTGATAATCGGGAAGGGTGAGAAATAATCAGAATAAGTTTTAAAAGTTTTTCCTAATTTTTGCATGTCCGAGCTCTCCAGAAAATTTGGTTCTCAAGAGGCCTCTACACTCTGCATGCAAAACTCAACTTTCATGAATATCTATTGCAACTGTGAACATGCAACATTTGCAAAAAAAAACCCAACAATCCTTAGCCAGAACCACAGAAGTAGTAATCTTGAAAGAGTTTAGTTTGGGTAACTGAGGAAACTGAATCCAGTTCATCAGGAAGGCATTCAAAAGCATGAGACCTTAGTCTTAGTCATGGGACCATCCTGCCTTGCCCTGAAGTCCCAGACTCACTTCCCATCATGTAGGAAGAGGAACCTGACAGATAAATACTTTTCTAGGATTTAGTATTAGGGCAGAGCCATCCAGGATGGCAGGAGACCTACAGAAATAAATAAACAAACAAACAAAACCCCCCCACCACCACCACCAACAACAAAACCCCAGCAGTATTCTACCATCTCACCAACAGCATATCATTGCGCAGTATATAATTTTCCCAAACCAGACACTCTCGCACACTTAGAATCATACCTGCAGCCATGCAGACAGTGTGTGCACAGGCATCCACATCACATCATGGCAGAGATTCAGATAGTTCCTGAAAAGGTCAGGGAGAGACAAGAATCCTTTTTGCCAGAGCTCAGAGCTGAATCAGGAGCATGGAGTTCCCACCAGAGCCCCACTAAAGAAAACAACTCTCCAACAGGCAATGAGTCAATTAATTAAACTTGTGATTGCAAGCCTGGCCCTTCTTACCTGAACCCCCAAGTGTTTATACCCTCACCTCTTACTCAACCTTATTTTCTTCACCCTAATTCCATCCTCTGTTTTCTATTTGCTGTTCACATCCTTGTGAACCTCCTCACCTTGTCTCCAATCATCTCTCTTGCTTACTGCTCACATCTTCCTTATCAGCCTCATTACTGGCTCATTAGTGTCTCCCTGACTCCATTACTGCTCCTGCCCACCCACTCCTCATTCTTCCTCTTCCCACTGCCTTACTTCTTCATCTCCACTGAGGGTGATTCAATGCCAGTCACCCCTACCTCAAGGTGTCATCAGTAGGTATCTGTATGTAGATACATAAGTAAATTATGTGTTGGAGTACTGACAAAGACCCAGAGTCAGTATCTTTTGAAAATTGGAGGAGATCAGGACTGGGAATGGTGCACAACTGAACTCTGCAACAGGCGATGGTATTTGCCCTCATGGGCACTTAGTGTCATTTTGCTTCCTACAGCCTTGGCCATGCCTCAGCAGCAGCAGCAGTAGTGTGGGCTGCTCAGGACCAGCACAGGAAAGGCAAAACTGGGTATGGAAGAAACTAATGACACTGTGCAGATTTCTTCATCCTGCACCCAGCCAAATCTTGCCCTGAGTGTACTGTTTTGCAGCTGCATCCAAGTTATTTGTTATACCAGGCCAAAAAAAAAAAAAAAAAAAGAGTTGAGGGTTTCTGTCCATTCCTTAGATGCCACATTTAAAATGAACAAAGGAGCAATGCTGCCACCAGCCCTCACCAGACAGAGACCTGATGGGGCTGAAAGGACAGGCTGCTCTTTCTGGGTAAACCCAGCACTGGGCTGGGGTACGGACCACGGGGCCCCGGGATGCTCCATCCCTGGGGATAAAGAATATTTCTGGCACGTCATCCTGGCATCTCCACCGCGCCAAGCGCAAGGAGGGGGGCAGCGGGGGCAAGCAGTGCTTTACTCCACAGCACTTTCGAGACAAAGCGATTTTACTAAAAAAGGAACTTGGAGCACTTCAGTCCGTCAAGGGCTGCAGAGGCTGTGCCGGCTCTGTCTGCATCCCCACCGCAGTCCCTTGGCGCCCAAGAGGAGGAGGAGGAGGAGGAAAATGGCAACAGGCTGCCTGCTTCACAATAGCAGCTCGACCATAAGCCAGCCTGGGGATGTCAGGCAGCCCACAGTGGGGTCAGGAAAAGCAATCTTGAGGTTAAACCCAGGGTTTGGTGGCTGGTCCTACCGAGGAGCAGCAGGCAGCTGTGGGAAATCGCTTCCTCTGCTTTGTTCCCCTTCCTTCTCTCACTGCCTATTGACATTATACATTCTCTGTGTCAGGAACTCTCCCTCCCTATGTGTCTGCAACCCACCCTCACCCCAGGACCCCACACTCACCGGCGACCCCCTGCCGCCTGGGTACTGCCATTGGGTAACTGCACGCTCCAAAAAAAAAGTTCTGGCTACATGGAAAATATTCACAAATTATAACATTTCCCTTTATAGCTGTGCTGCAGATGGTGTTGCCAGATAGCCATAAAGCATACTTTCTTTTTCTTTCCGACCTTCAGTGCAACTTGACAAGTTTTGTGGGTTTTGTTGTTGGTTTTTTTTTTTTTTTTAAATATGTGGGTTTATTTTATGTCACTGAGCACTGGCAAGGACAGAGGCTTTTAAATTGCAGTAATCTGAATTCTAGAAATAACAAGCTACAAAGGTTTGTGATTAAATGTGGAGAGCACAATATCTGCAAAAACAAGTACTCTGTGTTCTTTAAAAGATCGTTTGGATAATAGTGACATAACCTGAGTACCCGATCGCATCCAATTTAATCAGCAAATATGCCTCTGGAGCATAACTTCGGAGAAGAAACAGGACTACAGTCACCACCAGTAGGAGAAATTAATGCATTCCACTTAGACAAAGATTAATTATGAATCACTCCAAAAATACATTTGCCCCAAGTGGGAGTACGCACTCTTCTATTCGTCAAGTTGCTTTCAAATAATTGTTAAATATCTTAAGACAGAGGACAATTTTGTTCACCCAAGATAAACACTGCTAAAAGCTTTAAAATGAAGACCACCTTTTTTTTAATATCTGGAGCATTTTGACCAGAGTAGTTGCCCAAAAGCAGTGCAGGCAGAACATTTGCTAGAAGAAATGTGTATAGGTGCAGAGGGCTCTTGGAATTTCAGTATAATTTTTCACGTTAGAACTTTCTTGTAAGTGGTGATTTTTCCATATCTTTTTTTATCCTAAGTTCACCAAATTAAATTCATGTTTGCTACTAATTCTGTCATGTTAAGGGCCTCAGCAGAAGTCACAATGGTATATCAAAGGGTCATAAAGCACATTTAAAGCCAAAAATCGCCTCAATTCCCAATTTTGGAGAAAAATTAACATGGTGGTTTCAGGAAGGGCACAAGTAGCTTACTCAGTAAGGTCACCCTTTGCTCCAGGATCCTCCTATCGAAAACACTTCAGGAGGAGGATGACTTACTTTGTTTTGGTTGACAAGTACATGCTGAAACAAATTGGTTTATTAACAGTAGGCTTTGCTCCCCCGCATCACCACTCACTTGCATTTGACTTTCCATTTGTCTCTGGGCAGTCCTTGGTAGACGCATCCTGGTGACAATGCTCTGGTAGAGCATATCTTTGCATTAGGCAATGTGAAAGAACAAGAACTTAGTCAAAATAAAATTAATTTCTCATTTACTAGGAAAAAAGAAAAAATGCAAAATTAAAGGACAGCAGGAAGTAACCCTGTTACCAACTGGAGAATTTTCTTTTTTTTATTGAATCCATGTATGCAGGAAGTTTCTCCTGTGAAACATCCCCCAAAACATCACTCCGTATTCATGGCTCAATACTCCTGGTGGGAGTGGAATGAGAAACTCCTTCCCATTTCCTTTCCAGGGCCAGGGTGAGGTGCAAAGCAGGCAAATACCATCAAAATGCTGTTGAGGACTCCAAATGCTGTTGAGGTTGACTTCACAGCTACCTTTATCTGGGACACTAAGAGATGGCCTTCTAGTTACAACATTTTCAACAGTCTTCCCTTTCTCCAGTATTAAAGAATCCTGTAATTTAAGGCCCAGCCCTTATCCAGTCCAAGCAGTGCTTCCACTGATACTTTTTCCATGACAAAACAATGTTCTACCCAAACATACTTTGTTTGACACCGATAAATCAGGGCAGCTCTTTTAATCATAGCTGAGACTGAACTAGGCCAACTTTTTTTTTTTTTTTTTAAATTTTTAAAAATTTGGTTCTTTTTCAAAAAAAATTTTTTTTTTTTTTTTTTTTGTTCGATNTTTAAGTGGCACAGTCCAGCACTCCCTGTTCCTGGCAGCAGCTCAGAAGTGCTTTGAGAAATGCATCTCCTGTGGCAGTTCTGACCCAAATGAAATCAAGAAATCTTGGAAATCTCACGGGAGATGGATTTTTGTGAGTTTTCCAATTTAAACAGGTGGAGATAAAACAAGATAAGTGTCTGAGGCAGATCTGCAGCATGTGGAAGGTTCATCTATAACTAGAAATGTCTGCCTTTATTTTTATGGCCTTACCCTTTTCTTGAGATATGCCTCCAAACACTTGATTAACAGGGAAGGGAGTTATGTAAATGAATGAATGGGGAAAATAGATGTAGTAGAAAGAGGCCTTCATTCTTAACTCTGACAAATGCTGGCTTTCCAAAGGAGAGATTATTTTAATTGGCCAGCTAGTGCCTCAGGATGGGTTTGAAATGACAGGGAGAGGATCTTCAAACACCCAGCAATTCTGATGCTTTTCCCAGGCAGCAGCAATGATAAAAAACAACCAACAAAACAAAAACATAGTGCTTGTTTCCGTTACTTAGATATTTCAAACATGTTGCTTCAGACCAGCTCTTAAGTTCTCCTGCCATATTCACATGGCAAAACGAGAAATAGACAATATCTTTGTCTTCAGAACAGCTTTCTGAAGCCACACCATGGTTTATTTTATGACTCCAATATACTCTGTATTTCTTTTACTCCATTTCTTCATTACCACCTCAACATTAGCAAGTGTTGCTAAGTAACATTCCACAGGCCCCTATAATTTTGGTACATGACTGCACTATAACCACGCATTAATACTTCACAAAGGCAGTAAGTATCAGCAATAACTGCTATATTACTTTAAGAGAAATCACAGTACTTTCTCATTATGGCTGTATATGCTTCCGAATTGTACTGGTCACCAGGGTAATCCACTGCTGCTGGAGGCTGAGATGAATAAATTCCCTGGTGGCTATACAGAAATATTGATGCTTCTCTCGTGTAATGGATGTGTGCAATGAACTTAGCTGCGACTCATTTCCTTTGCATATTAAATAGCGAGCACATTGGTTCGAGCTGCTGCTGGCTGAATACTTGCTGTGGGCATCGTGCATTCCCCATAGTCACTGTATGGGCAGTACTGGGAGGACGTTTGCTGAATCAACAGTTGGTAAGTCATAGGCAGTGGTGTGACAGCAGGATGACTGGGGCACGGTGGAGATCTCTGATCAGTCACAGGGGCTCCTGTAAACTGTTTCTCCATGTATGATGTCAAGATGTCACCACACGGAGTGGCTGGGAAGAAGATGGTCTTGGGAAGCTTGGCCCCGAAGTGCTTCTCCTGCGGGTCAGACCCTCAGGTGTAGACAGAAAAGAGGTCAGTAAGGGCAAGATGTCCTGGAAAAGGTCATCTATAGCAACTTGATATCCTAGATGGTTCAACAACAATAGGAAGCCACTTAACTGGAGACAAGGGGCATAAAAAGACATTCAACAAGAAATACTTAAGCTTAACACCTGCCTGAAGTGATTCACTGGTCTTAACCAGCAAGGACAGAATGAAAATCCACATCTCAATCAAGAGGTGATGATAATGATGGAGTGGAACAAAGCAAGATGCTTATGAGCTGGGTCCCAACACACACAGAGTTCACAGGGAGTTTTCTGCCTGCATAAAATTTGAGAAGTCAGACATATAATTACTGTGAAAAAAAGAATCATTTTTCATCCTTTTCATTCTGTGGTAAAAGAAACTAAAGGAAAAACAAATACCTTTAATAATTTCAAAATTTGTCATCAATCTCAATTTGGCAAAATGAGCCTTGCAGGAAGTTCAAAAGCTCCAGTGGGAAGAAAAAGGGCTAGAGGGATGCTGGGCATTGCAGAAACCTAGTTCAAATTGTGCCAGATAACATCTCTCTCAGCCTTAACACTGTTCTACTATTAAGCCTGTTCTAAAGTTGAGACCATATGTCTGCATGAGCATGTGCATATTTATGCGTACACCTGTATATAGAGAGAGTACATGTGTATGCACACAGCAGCATACACACGCACAAATGTGTCTGACACCAAAGGGAACAGAGACCTTCAACAGCTATATACAGATTTAATTTCATACTTGTTTTGCTTGGTTGAAGGCCTAGTATTTACATACTTCATTATATAATTACAGTTTCCTCTCTCTCAAGGAACAGACTGGTTTGCCATGTTAAATAAAGGAATGAAACATAGAATAAATCTTTCTAGTGGAATAGCTACATGATACTAAACCCATGTTTTATCTTCTCCTCATCATGTACTCCAGTTTCTTTAAAAGTATCTTTGTAGCAACCAAACTAGTCATAAATTAGTCATGATGATATTACAGCTGAATTTAATTTCAAAGTCTCTCAGCAAGTTGTTAAGGGTTTCTTGCCTAGGTCACTCCTGAGGAAATTTGAAAACTCTGGTATGATTTATGAATATTGTTATATTACTAGAGTATAAAGGGCTATGGGGAATACAAACACATAAACATCTGTTTAATTCTGTTCCAATAAAAATTTCATTTCTTATAGAAAAATAAACATGTAAATCAATGTTAATGATTCTGTTGTTTTATTACGTAATTTATTATTTGCCTTTAAACATCCAAGCCAAGTAAAATCTGGGACCCTGCTCATTTTTGTTGAAACATCATTAGTTAGCAATTAGACCTATTCTTAGAGGTTCCTTCCTTCAGTGGTATTCATAATACAACGTAAGAGAAAAAAGTCCAGGAATAAAAGGCCTGGCTTCTCATTTCCCTCATAAATAAATACATTAGCCCTATTTTTAGCCATTTTTTTAATGTAAACATTTCTTGTCCTGAAATTTGCTCAGCTAAGGGATAATTAGTTTCTTAAAATTACTGTACTATCAGTGTTCAATTTCAGAGATGCTGTTACCTCTAGTCTTGTTGAACAAATCTCATGGGCATACAACTCCTGTTCCTCTGATCATTTAGCCTATCCCCATTTTTGGAAATTAGTCCCATCAATATTAATCCCTTTCAGTTAATGGAATGACAAATGGCAGATAGGGAGGAGAATAGGTTAAAAAAATTAAAACATAGGCCATTTTTGCCAAATCACAAACTTATCACAAATCTAGACTTGTATTAATCACCTGCTGAAGATCCAGCTCTCCTTTAAGAAACTGAAGTTCATGGGACTTGCACAAGTAGGAACTTGCAGAACCTGGTTACTGCTGTCCTTAAGCACTATGTACTGCTAGCTTTTGCAATACCTTGCAATGAAAATGTCCCTCACACTAGTGAATGCGTAACCTCCTAAGCTATTCTAATTTATAATTTATCACAGGTGAACATACATTAGTTTTTCAGAAATACCGCATACACTTCTTGATCCCTGGGAGGCACTAATCTCCAAGCTTAACTAGGTTGTCTCTTGGACATATTGCTACCTTCGGTGAGTCACTTAATCTCTTTTTCTCTCCCTGTTTTGCTAGAAAAGTAGTATAATATTGGCTCACCTCACCAGCTGAATAAGGCAATATTGAACACAAATAGGTGTTGAGAGGTTAATATTTCTAAAGTACTCTGTTGCTAAAAAATGCTGTCAGTCCAAAGTGTATGCTACGATAATTATGGTATACAATAGAAGTCAGGCAGCTAGGCATTTATTCTTGTACCAGCCTTTATCTCTGCTACCTGACTTCACACGTACATGTCCAATAGGAAAAGGATTTGAAAATTATAGTGTCCTTGAAACTAGCCTGGAAACTTTCAACCAATGTGAAATGTCCATCAATGCCTATCTGGGGCTACTACCAGTTTTTTCTAGTTGGCTCTGTCTGATTTTGCTGCTTAGCATGCCAAAATCCATTATTCTGGTTGATAAAGGACACAGGGACAGCTTTGAGAAAAGGATGATTGTAGGTCAGAGTGCAGTGGGGTCTAAAGAGATCTTTCAGGGTTTAGACTCAAGATGTCTACCAAAGCCACAAACCTAATGATGGTAGAACAGGAGGTGACAATGATCCTGCCATCTCTCCACACCTGTCATCCCATGCCTGACAAGGGAACCCAATGATCTGCATTGCAGCTACTTGATAATAAAATAAAAGACATCTTGGATGGATAGTCACAGAGAGAAAGTATATGTCTCATCTTTTGTCCAATCTCAGAGAAAATATTAATCTGACTTCCTGAGGTTACCACTACATGCGTCATGTCAAAGCTTTGTACAAATCTTAATGCAGAGCAGGAAGAGCAAGAGAGAGCAGAAAAGTTTTTTTTCTTTCTTTTAAGCTGTAAAGTCATCACAAAGGCCTGAAGTTCTAGAACAAATGATATTGCTCTTCCACTAAATACCTGCTGCCTTGAAGCTCCTCCCTTTCTCTTCTCTGTGTCTTTAGCTGTAACTTTCTTCCACCTGAAAAATGCCCTGAACAGTTTGGGGACTATCAGAAGCAAGCAACAGCCCGTGTGCTGTTCAGTCACAGCTGGTCCAAAGCATTTCTGAAAAATAAGTCACTTTGTTCTCACTGTTGGGGACAAAGTTGAACAGTGGGTGAAGCAGGCATTTTTTTTTCCTAACTCCACATTTCCCCAGGGAATTCCTTCAGATTTCTCAGCATCCATCCAGGCAATGTCATGGTGCAGCTGTACCATATTATACCAACTGAATGTGTGTCCCCACTGCCCTCCAGGTTTGTACACCTTTGATCAGAGGACAGCATTATACAGCTGCCTGGGCTAAAGCATGGGTCAATTTGATTGTATGTTATTTTATTATGTAGATAAAAAACATAGCCTGTTAGCTTTCTATAAAATGAACAAGAAAAAACCCAACAGAAATAACAGCCTGGAGATAAAAAGCCCTAAGGTTCCAGAAAATGTCAACTCCAAGAAATGTGGTGGGTGTAAAAACCACAAATTAAGCTTTACATTTATATACAGCATCTACGTTTGTTCTGAACAATGCTCAATGGTGAGAGCTGGGAACCCCGTGAGTGCTGCCTCCCACTGCGGACATGCCTCCCATTCCCGGCGCTGGGCAGGAGCCACCCCTTCCCACGGATGTTCCTTCCCATGGATGTACTTTCAAAGCCACTGTCTGTTCTGAGCAGCACCCGGGAGGAGTTTTGCTTCCTCTTTGCAAAGTCCTTTCCACCCGAATGGAAGTGGTCCTGGCTCCAAGAGCTGGGGGTACTTCTTGAGGCAGTGTGTGAAGAGGTACCAGACCAGGTCACTGGATATGGTCCTACCTTTTGCAGGACATAAATCTGTGAGGAGCTGCAGAAGCTGCTGCCTTGCTCTGGATCTAGTCAAGGATTGAGGCCGGCTCATTAGCCTCAGCTCAGAGGACACAGGATTCATCCAACACAAGGAGTGGGGCAATAATTGATCCTTATTTCCTATAATAAGTTAGGAAAGGAGGAAAAATGCCAGCTATGTTGCTGAAATTTGCATAATACCATTCATTCTGCACCCACTGATTTTTGGCTTAATTTTCAGACTACAAAAAAGAAATCAAATTAGAAATTTTTCAGCAAACACTTCTCCACAATTTGACCAACGCTGGTATTTTTTTTTTTCTGAGCAAAAAAGGCTCTTCTGACAAACTTGAGGAACAATATAAAATCTATTGAGCATGAACATCCTCAGCTCTGCAAGATCTCTGTAGCAGCTGAAGGTGTTACAGAGGTTATAATACACAGAGTGCTTTAGGGGGAGAAAATGCTTTTGAACAGTCGGTGTTTTAAAATAGTCAAAGCAGTAGAAACTATTTTAAAAGAATGGCTCTATGTATGTTTGGTTTTACGCAATTGGTGTAAGAGCTCACTGAATCAGTGAGTGGAAAAGAAAATTGTTACATAAACCTACTTTTTCTATGTCCTGTGCTGTTTTGGAAGTTAGTCTAGATGCTATTACACACTGCAGAGATGACAACTATGCATTAGGACTTAAAATCTTCAATCCTTTTAGAAGACATTATAAAACTCACTTGGACCATGATATAAAATGAAAACTAAATGCTTGCCCACCTTCAGGACGACCTCAGAGAGGCTGCATGGCAAGCGTGCTTAAATCTTTCAACTGAGGTTCAAGCAGTTAGAAGGAGCTACTGAATTGCTGGCAACATGAGCTCATGTTGAACTAATATGAACTTCATGCGAATTTTCACATTTGCCAGAATTGCCGGTTGCGGCGAACTTGTAGTAACAAGCTTGTCGGAGACCTGCCAGGGGAGTCTCTCTGGCAGGCTGTGAGCTGCAGCTGGAGCTGCCTCTTCTGGACTTTGCTCCGCAGTTTGGACACGCTTGCACAGCTCAGCTATAAACTTTCAGCTGGAGAGAAGACAGAAAGGAAACCAACAGCCCCGAAGCAGCTGAAGGACAGGATAAGCCCAGAGGAAAGTCAAACTGTCGGTGAAACTGCAAAAGGCAAAAGTTTATGGAGGTCCAGAATGGGTCTGAGCCCATCTCATCTAGGCTGAGGAAGCTGTGGGCTCAGGAGAGATGAAAGCATGGAGTTTTCTCATTTCAATGACCATCTGGGCTGCATGTAGCCAAGAAAGGCATCTCCACCCCTAAATGAGGAAACCTACCACCTCCATGGAGCCACACACATGATGCTCAGCTCCCATCAGACAGCAGCTCAGTCCGTCCCTCTTTCACTGCTTATTTGACCACCATCACAGCAGTGAGGCAAGTTTTACAGGGAGAAATGACACCTTAAACCCTTTAGTGACCAAAGAAAAGCCCAACTGGACAAGTTTCATCAGGTACACAACCGAGTCCAACAAAGCACTTTGCAGTTCTCACAAACTTTGCTTCAGCACAGGCAATATTTGGGCTTGTCTTGTTTTCAGCTCTCCCATATAAGGAAGCTGTCGTTGTTCCCTTAAGAAAGTTCTTCCCAGTTGACTCTCAAGAAGATTTCCCTGACAATTGCCAAGAGTTGGATAACAAATGGTTGATGAAACAAATAAAAAGATCAGGCCAGAAAGAAGAGAGGAAATATTTAGAAGGAGGAAAGGGACAAATGAGTCTTCAGAGAATACGAGCTACAGAGAATGCGCTGAGTTTGTGTCTGGTACATTTTGCTTCATTTCCAGTAATTCATGCCCTGTATGATTTCTAGAAACAGATAGTTCAAATGTTTATAAAAAAATACACCAGTGCAGCCATTGCAGCCAATGAAAAAGTGGATCCCAGATGAGTGGGGAGAAACAGTTGAGATTTTTAAGTTTTGACAGCCAAATTAATCTGTCACTGGGCCAATATATAGAGTTTTTCCCTTCTAACTTAGGCTGAAAAAGCCAAATAGGAGAATTCCTACTGTCCCTGATCTCTTTGTACAGAAGATTCTCTCCACTACTGCTACTCTGCACTGGAAGGTCCACAGATCTCAGCCAGCACTTTTGGCTCAAGGTCTGCATTTCCTTTTAGGAGTTGAGCAATGCTGAGTGCATGGATGGAGCTAGCCAAGCTTCCAAAGACAAAGTCACCCAGCAGACGCTCTGAAAGGCAGCAAGGCTTTCAGCATGTCCACTGCAGGTTCTCCTACCAAGGTGGTACCATTGCTGCTGTCAGGCACTCAGAGAGAAACAGCGAATATATTATTGGCAGTGACCAGACAGTCCAGACTTGAGACTGGAGAGGATTTTGGAGGAGCTCAGAAGCACAAAATATAGTAGGGGAGAGGGGAAAAAAGACAAAGGGAAGACAGAAAGAGAATGAAGAAAAAGCGAATTACAAAAAATATTATGCTGTGTTAAATTTGCATATAATTGACAATAATAAAATAATGCACATTTACAGCATTGTTATGAATGAGCAGTAGCTGCTTATTAACAGCATCTTCCTAGGACCATTTCCCTCATCTGTGTTTTCCATTAAAACTGAGTAACAGCCTCTGGAGCACACGCTGTTCTGTGTGTGTCTACCCAGTGACTGTGGAAATTAAAACTGTCTGTTACACAAATATTGGGAAATAATTCTCTAGATAAGCTGTGCATGTATTCACAAGTAAAATATGCAGCCATACCAGTCTGCACACACAATACACTCCATTCGTATGTGCAAAAGAGGAGCTCAAGGCAGGTCAGTACTTTAGAGGAGACCAAGCTCCTAAGTGGTGACACCAATTCATTGGAACCATCACTGCCAAGAGACAGCGTAACAACAGACATCCAAGACAAGCCAGGTCTTAATTTCTGCTTGAGCTGGTTTCACCAGCCTTCCTCAAGTCCCTCATCCATGAACCCAGAGTATAACTCAGAGAAGAACACTCTTATTCTTACCTTCTAATGCATCATTCAGGAAAGCTAAGATGTTATTAAACTCTATAAACTATCACATTTCTGCCCGCTTCTGATGAAAATCACCTAGAAAGCTGAAAACTGTATCAGTAGCAGAGAGGTATTTGCCTAATAAAGTTTTATTGTGATTGACATTTTTTGTTGCAATTTTGGTACAAAGGGAAAGACTTGATCTCACACTTACAAGCGCAGTTTCAGGTCGGAAACGTCAACTATTTACAAAGGGTATTGCCCTGCAGCACCAGCTGACAGTAAAGAATGGCAAACTTTCTAGTTCTTGCAAGCAGAGATTACTACAGCTTGTTAAATCAGATCACTGTTACCCCAGCAATCATCTGTTTCTGTGCAGTGATTATTTTTTCCTGCGTAACATTATCCATATCAATTTTATGGGTGTGGTTCAGATCAAGGAGGTGTGCTGCTGGCAGAAGAATTGCATTCGACCTCTGATTTTCCTCATCTCTCTTCAGGTTTTGTTTTCTCTTAGGTTTAAGGATGCTTTCATTAAAAAAATTATTTCCTTTCTTTGGTAGGCTGAATCAAAAGCCACTAAAATCAGTGAGAGTCTTTCCATTAATTTAGTGGGGCTTTACATTAGACTTTCAATTAGAAAACAGTAAGTGCAGAAGTATAAAGAAACTAAAGATAAAGGAGAGGGGAGCAGGAGGTGGAAAAGTGTCATGAGCATTTACAAATCTCTAAGGTTTCACTTGGCTTTATGTTAAGTTTAGGTCAAAGGTTTGGGTCAGCTTTTGTTCTCCTTAGTCCCCATTTACTCTGATCTTCTGTTCCAGAGTGGGAATCTTGACAGATGTACTGTGAAAAGGGAAAGATTGCTCTGAAAAGCTGGACTCAAGACCTGCTAGAAGCAGAATGATGAGGCAACTGCTTTGCGGTTTGTTTTCTTGTCACAGAAATGGCAATTCCCCCAGCCAAAGTGTTTGAGTGAACCCTGCAGATATTTTAGGGAAAAGTTAATAGAGGTCCACATTAGCATTAATGTTCTTGCTCGGCATCTCCTGCAACTCACCTTGATGGTGACAAATAGCAAAGCTGAATTTTAGGACAGTGCCATGCCCTGAGGCAGGAGCATTGGCTGCCTTTGCCACTTGTAGAACTACTTCCTTGGGGACAGTATTTTCTTGATCAGTAGCAAAAAGCAGTCTCCCACGGGGAGATGGATCACTCATCCTCCAAAGGTCACAGGGCTCTGGGACGGCAAAGCTACCATCACACCCAGCCTTTCCTTTGCATTCACAGGAGAGGGGTGAGGCAGCGAGAAGAGGATTTTGGCACTCACGACAAAGAGATACAAATAAGGCAACTCCATAAGGAGAGACAGTATCTTCAGGTTAATTTATAATTGCTTTTTTTTTTTTAAATTTGCACATAATGAAATGAGAAAATTAGAGAATTAGAGCAGCTTCCTGGCACGTCTTCTGGCTAACTTCAAAGGTAAGAATAAAGTTGAAAACCGTTGCTGAATTCAACCGAATTATGTTAATCAATTGGGCAATTTGAGAGGGGGGAAAGAAAAAAAGGGTAGCTGGTGCCTGGAGAGGAAAGAAGGATGTTAGCAAGCAGAGGTGATAAAATCACTAGCCCTAGGGGACAGCAGGACAAACTGGCAGCTCTCAGCCCCCGAGCACTGAACGTACAGTCACAACACAATTCCTTCTGCTTCATTCACAGATCCCTGCTTCTGTCCGATGTCCCTTTTTGTCCCCACGTCAGCCACACCAGCACAAGTGTTTGCAAGGCCACTGTCTAATCTGGGCCACTGAGAGCTGAGTTAACACCAAAACCATATGCACTGCTTGCATGCAGGCTTGCTGGGTGGGACTGGCACGTTACACACGCTTTGGCACAGATTCATCCTGTTAAACTTAGGTATTCAACCACAGACTAAGTCCCTAATTTCCTTAAAATCCCTGTCCCGGAAGCAGAGGGAGATGGGCAACCCCTGCTGCTGGAGATGTCATTTTTCTCTCTTGCCACTGACTATAGAGGGAGGTGAGGACAGGTCACCCGGCTCAGCCCAGCACCATGCAGGATGGGACTGGTCTCACAGTCTCCGTTCAGGGGCTTTCCTGTCCCCACACAGAGGTAGGGACCGCAATGTGGCCACAGAACAACAGAGACAAAAATAGGTTTCTGACCTACTTCTTGGCAGTAAGCAGCAGTGAGAGCTGCCGCCGGAGTCGAGGGGGAATAGATCATATCCACACTAACTGCACGGACGGGTTAGTGAGCTAAGGATAACATTGCTTCTCCAGGTTGGCTTTCCCAGCTTTTCTGTTTGAGCCTTTTCTCTCTCTTTGTCTCCATCCTTGACACAAAGACCTGGACATTTTTTTCCTCCATTTCATTTCTGTTGATGTGACGTTTTCTCCTGTGTTTATGTGTAACAACATTATTTGCCATGGTTTTAAAATCAGCTCAGGACATAGCTGCTGTCTCATGACACCTCTTTTGGAAACAGCACTTAAGAAACATTTTCAGCCATGAATATTTGAAGATTGTTATATTCAAGTCACTTTCAAATAAGAAATGTTTTTGCATCTCAGGGAAATTGTAGTGTAATACTGCAATCCTTTATATTAATTGTTTCCCTTTCTGATTTAAATTCAGAATTTATATTATTACTTTTCATCAAGAACAAGTACTTTCCACACTAGCAGGCTATCTGTGATGGATGGACTGAACAACAGAAAATACTTATTCCTTGAAGAAGTTTTCTCCAGATAATTTTTTTTTTCTTTTATTTCTAGACAATGTTTTTAATTATCAATATCCTCAAGTATTTAATCTTCCACAGAAACTTCTAGTATTTTTAGGTCACATTCTTTTCAAACACCCAAATTATTTCCTCATGGAGGCTAAGCTGGCTCCATGGGTGAGTTTTTACTCTTGCTTTCTCCCCTGGGATGGTTTATACCAGCTTGGCTGAAGCCCTGCTCTGAGCAGAGGGACCGGATGCTGTACACTGCACACATCCAAGCAGTCCCGTTGTAATCAATTAGTAAGATGAGATAATTTAAAAGAAAATATTTCCTTTGTCCCATACAAATAACATTTTCATTACTCATTTCAATTGGCTAAACAGCAAAACCAGAGCTTTTTCTTAATAAAAAGTGTATGGTGTTAAAGAAAACACCACCAAAAGTAAAGACGTTGGAAATTTTCTTGCTGGGAAGGGGCACAACAGAATTGATGGGGAGTTTTATCTTTAGGTCATGAATACTTAAGGACAACTGAGGAGTTCTTGTTGAAAATATTAAAAGTTAACCTGAGAAAAATAGCACGTTATCCCTGCTACTGACTCCAAAGAATAAAAAAACCCCTGCAAATTTTACTCAATGCTCCTTGTCCATATCTGCAGAGGTGTGTTTCCCTCAGGGTGAGCCCGTTTCTGCCACATCCTCCCATATTGTTGCAGCTGAAACCCGAGAGGTTTCTCTCTGTTGTGTTGCCAGGATGCTCCTTATGCCCCTCTGCAAACAAACAGAAAAGGTCTTGGCAAACTCAGCAAGATGCTTTAAGATCCTTTTGCACAGAGCAACCTTTTTCCATCACAGGAAATCAGGGAAAGAGAACTCAGCCTTCCCTTGGGTTGAGAATCACAGTTCTTGGACACAGTCATGGTGGTTTGGGGTACACACAAAAGACCCCAATACATCTTCTAAACAGTTCCTGAGTGTGCTTAGCTTTAAAAAGCACGAATGTTGCCAAAGATACTATTCTATATTTTGGGCTCCAATTTATGAATATATTTTTCTTTTTAATTAAATAAGCCCATACCTGTGCATATACTCACACATCTTCAGATGTCTGGAGGAATTACACGTAAACGGCAGTTGATGAAGCTCAAACGCCATGTGTTGGTGCTGGAATTCAGAGCCAGCTTTCCGGGATTAGATGTCCCCATCTAACCTCAACTGTTAGGAATTATTTTGGAGCTTGGCCCTGGCAGGTGAGAGGGGACCACAAGGAGGAGAACAAAAGGTTTTCTTTCTCTTCTGCCCCTGCCTCCTCTCTTCTCAGCACTGGATAAATGTGCTTTTAATTCAGAAATACCAATGTCATCTTCAGAGTCGCTCTGGGGAGGAACAAGGGGAAAAGAGAGCCACAAAAAAAAATTAAAAAAAATAAATTGGATTGCAATTTGTAGAGATATTTTTTTACTGTGAAATTGAACTGAAAAGTCTTAACATACGAGTGATGGGGATCTGGAGAGGGGCTGGGTGTGCTGGAGCTAGTCTGCAGTGCTCTTACAATACAAAGTACTTCCCTGCTGTCCAAAGCAGCCTCTACTATTTTGTTTTCTTTAAGGCCAACCCTTTATCTGATGTAAATAAAGCTGTGATTCCATGTCACCAGGAGTCTAGGGAAAACAGCTCCACCTTATGTGCTATTCTTGGAGAGCTTAGACCAAGGCAAAAAGCATAACTAAAATCTGTTTGGGACCCTCAAGTGGTAAAGAACCATTTTTCCCCTATGTTATCCCCCACCTTGTGCTTTTGAAAATCTCCAAGCTGGAAGCTATTTTTGCTTCCTCCACACTATGGCAGCCACAATGCAAAGGCTGCGTACGTGCTGCAGCTCTGACAGCAGACGTGAATAATAGAAGAGGGCTACAAACACAAGAAGTCACTCCGAGTGCTCACTGTACTTTCTTAATGTATGTGACATCGACATAATACACCCCGGGGCATTTTGGATCAGACTGCGTTTGCCTGTTCCACGTGTTGGTTTTATGAGCAGCAATCAAGTTGTGAAACACATGTAGGCAGCGTGTGTGGCGAGTGGCTTTCCACCCTGCGCATGGGTGGGAAGCACAGGGCTGTGGTGAAGGCACCCCTCCCAACAGAAACTTCATTTTGCCATCAGTGGAGAGGGCTCCTGCTCCCTGGCAGGAGTCATGGTGGGCTGCCTGGGTGCTGCTGCAGGGTGATGGCCTTATATTGTCTTGTTATGTGACTGTACGACGCACACAGCACCTAGAAACAGCTTTCATGATACACAGAAGCTCAATCAGATACATCCCTCAGGAGTTTGCCTGTGAGTTGAATATGCTGTTCACCAATATAAGAAATGAAATCCTTGTTTCTCAAGCTCACAGGCTGAATGGGAGTCTTGCAGCTCAGCAGAGGGTCAGCCCGAGCCCCTCTTCCTTAGGCTGTGAGGCAGCTACCCATCAATCAGGTACACAGTTCACAGAGCTGCGTTAGTGAATCACCGTCACCAAGAAGCATGTCTGGCCCTCCCACAGACTCCATCCTTCAGAATAAAAAGTCCATTTCTATAGGGACAGGAAGCAGAATTAATCCCTCTGTGATTTTCTCCTCAAAGTCTTTCTCCCTGACACCCCATTCCAGCTTTCATCCTATCTGGGCTATTTAGTCTAGAGCAGGGAAGACACGATAACAGTCTTCAATTATGTAAAAGACTTATACAAAGAGGAAGGCAATAAATTGCTATCCATATCCACGGGGAGAGCACAAAAAGTGGTGGGTTTAAATATGGCAAGGGAGAGTTAAGTTCAGCACTAGAAAAACTTCCCCTCTGCAAGGGTCATTAGGCACTGGAGGAGGTCGCCCAGGGAGGCTGGGGGATCTCCACTGCTGGCAGGGTTAAAGAAACACATTGGACAAACATACGTTAGGAGTGGTCTGCACGGGGGTGTATGAGATGACTTCCTCTGGTCCTTTCTAGCCTTAGTTTCTTCTATAGCACAGTGATAACCATCCCAGCCTTGCTCCGTGGCAGCCAGCTATGGCAGGGCTCTGCTCCCCCTGTGATCTTTGGTGTAGAACAGCAATCCCACGGCAGCAACATACTTCGCTCAAGGAGCCAGCAATGCCAGAAGACAGGATGATCTCTCCAGTAACCACACAGTGAGCACAGCTCTTGGGTCCTGCAGGACTCAGGGGATTACTCTGCCCTCTCCTAAATCGTTTCACTGTCTCTAAAATAGTCAGCAGTACAGCCTGGTCAAGTACAGCCCTTGCAAGAAGCAGCAGCCCCTGAGATGCTCTACCCTTACATGTACTTCTTGCCAAATCACACTGAAAATGGGACTGACCATATGTTTAGATAAGGATATCCTTAAGTGCTTTGCTGGGTTGGGGCATTTTCCAGTGACAGTTCAAGCTCCTGGAGGTCAGTAGGGATTGATTAGCCTCTCTGAATGACCTAGGTGCTGAAAGTCTATGTGTCAAAATGAAGATATTTTACTGAAGATAATTTTTCTTTTGATGTTTTGGATATTCTAGGCAGAAAAGATGGTCAACAACAAAATCAGAAAACAGCCCCCCCTTTCTAAACAGCAAAAAGGTGCAAGTGAACCCTAACATATAATTTGTATCATTACTGCTGATGAAGTTAGTAACCTTTAGCAAGGAGACGTGGATCAATAGCTATTTGAGAAGATGCAGCTGCAGATATCTAAATGGGCATGAACTAGGAAGCGAGGTGTAAAAGGTAATAGTAGAATATTTAAACCAGATGAAAGCTATGAGGTAGGTTAGTGACCTTGAAAGAACCAGATAAGTACAAAAGCAGAGAAAGGCAACAATGATTTATATACTTGCCCTGCACAAATATTACAATGCTTATTGAAGGGTGTACTAAATTATGAACAAAGTAGAGCTTTATTAGATCAATGACAGCAGAATTTATATAGGCAGGGTTGTGTCTTTGGAAAGTAGGTAAGAGAAATTAGTTTTATATTAACTCTTCCCTTTCCAGGCTTGAATATTTCTTTTTCTGCCATGGAGGAATCTGATTTATGCTTGGTAATTGCACATCTGTTTCCAGATCCTTGTGACACCAGTAGAACTCAATGTATGGAAAGCAATGGGACACCAGGAAGGGGTACCCATGGAGACGTAGATGATAAATGCTAAAACCTGGCAGTTCACCAAGGAACTGTTTCTGCCACTGTGGAAAAAAGTGGGAGTTTTGGGATGGATCAAGAGGCTCCCAAACCCTTATTGTGATTAATATGGTGGTGTCCAGAACTCCCAGTCTTGGATCATACCATGTTGGTGCCAGCAAAAAAGACAAAAGAAGACCACCACCTCCCACAAATTTTAAATCACAGCAGAGCAGGGCAAAGCATGGTAGGACAACAAAGAGCCACAGCAGAAAGTGGTTTGCACACTGCTGTACAAAAAGGCAGGCTAGGGTCTCCAAATCCCATTTATCACCTAAATGCCTAATCTAGGCTAAAGGGAAGGACATTTCTGTCTGCAAGAGCCAACTTTCTGAACTAGCTTAAAGGATTCTGTTAAACAAAAAAAAAAAAAAAAAAAAAAAAAAAAAAAGAAAAAAAANAAAAAAAGGAGAAGACGAAGCCCATCATAAACAGTTTTCAATATATGTAGTTATGTTCACAAAATGCATGTATTAATCCCAGCCTGTTTATAAAAGTGAGATGGACAAATCAGCCATCGTGGTGCTCACAATTACATATGAAAATATATTTGTAATTGTATCAAATCGCAGCAGTGACTACCAACTTCTTGGACCACCACCATCCATAAAAGAGCTAACGTTGCAGGGAAAATGTTCCTCGGCACAGGTTGTACCAGTTAATCAGGGCACGGTCAACCGCATTACTGGGACACACCATCCTGCTGATCATTATGGTCTGCGATGGCCTTTTGCAGCAGCAGGAGTGAGTGGTGATGTTTTCCTCCAGCCCTAAGACTGCACTTAGTGAAACCATTGGCCAAATTCTTACCTCCATCGTCAGGGTGAGGGCCGAGGAGCTGGCACCACACAGCTCGATGCTCATTATTCACCACTTGCCATGTACAGGTGACCTGAAAACCTGACCCACGGCTCAGTGAGCTCCCTTTGGATTTCTCTCTGCTCCAGATCAAACCTCAAGAGAACAATTAGAATGAACAAGCGCAGATAAAAATGCATTTTTTGCAAGAGTATCTCTGATCACTTTTGCATGCTGCTCTTTGCTCCCTGTAAGAGTCCTTGCCCAGGTGTAACGCAGCCAAAAGAAAGTTTTAGCTAAGAGAGGACTGCAAGTTAATATCCATACTCAAAAGAGCTGCTTACAGGGGAAAAACAGAATGGCTAAGAAATCAAAAATATTCAGCAGCCTCACCACCCACAGAGAATAAATTTCACAGGTAGGATAGGGCAGATACAGCTATTATGGAAACATGAATCTTCAGCTCCTTTGCATTATTATGTTTTTCCTTCCTTGTAAGATTTGTTGAAAAAGTGGAATATGCTAATAACCCTCTTTAATTTATCTCTGTCCAAGTTTTGTGCGAGAAGAGTAGCACACTCTGTTTGAGCTCTATAATTCCTATGTAATTATTTTTAGTTATGTACTCTTTAACCCTCTCTGGGTAGCTGATGATTTTAAGAAAATGTATAGTGTCCTGGAATTACCCACTGTAATTTCTCACCAGCATTGGCTTGAGCTTAGTCGTCAGCTACATTTTTATTTTATTTTTTTATTTTTAAAGAAATCATCATTAAAACTATTCCTGATCTGTGTGTGATCTGAACAAAGAATTTTCCCACATGCTCTCCTGCCCCTGTGTTACTCAACATCTCACCCTATGTCATTCAAGGCTCCAGTATATAAAGACTGGAGTATTTCAGCTCTTCCATCTGCAAAAAGCAAAGGATAAGTATGCATTTATTAGTCCACAATGGCTGTACAGAAAACCCATGTCCCATGATGAGTTAACTACCCATGTGCCAGCAAGGGTCCCACAGGACTTGGGTTGAACCACTTAAATTAGGCTGGAAAGAGAAAAGCTGGGATGGGATCTGACACTTCCACACTGCAGTGACTCTGTCTGCAAATGCACTCTTGCCACAAAAAAAATGCGAAAAGGAGGCATAAGAAAAAGGAGGACAATTCTTTTCACCCCACGCTCTGTCCTTCCCCCACTGCACCTTAATGAGAAATAGAAACTGATGGATGCTCAGCTTCATCTCACACCTGCAAAACCTTCCAGTGGCCTCATTTCCTCTCTCCTCCGCATCCTCCCACAGAAACGGGTCTATCTGTTAAACAGAAGTAACGAGACTGACTTTTTTTTTTTTTTTGCGAAATATTTTAAGATGGCCTGCATCTGTATATGAAAACAGGGGATTTGCTTTCCTTAAGAATCTACATTTTCTGAAGATTACAGGAAAATATTTTTTAAAGGAAATTCATAGTGCATTTGGAAAATTTTTGCCCTTACAGTCTCCTCTTCTCTGCAGGCAAGCTTTATTCAGATTTATTCATAGGGAATTCAACATATGCATTTATTTTACCATTTAAATTTAGAAAAAAACACCCCACCAACCAAACCTAAAACTCACAGATGTTAAGAGAAACTAAAGCTTTTTGTCCTTATGGTGCAAAAAAACATCATGATGACATAACAGTGAAACACAGAGCTAAAAACAAAATTATAAAAACACTGATATGGAAAAAATGTTGTCATTTAAGTTCATCACAAAGAAGTAAAATAGTCAATACCACCTTAACACAAAACATTAAAAATATCAACGTAACACCTGCCTGTGTAATGCTTGATTTTTTATGAAATTGCTTCCTACAGAAAATGGTCCCACAGAACTTTTTAACTCTACCTAATCAGTGAAAAAAAATCAAAGAAGATGATTCTCATTTCCTTTTCTAAATGAAAAATGTCCATTTCATGAGGGAAAGGTCAGCTGTTAGGCAGAGCGCTGGTGCACTTTAGAGAACTCAAAATCTGCACCTGGACTTCCTCACATCCTAAATATTCCCCTCCCTCAGCTCGGCTGAAGATTGCTGTTTAAAACTGCATTTTTGTTCGTTGTCCCACCATTACTCTGATGGCTGTTTCCTTCTCTCCTAGAATTTACTCTCCCCGTAACGTTTTCTGTATTATATTAAGTAAATACAGTTTAATGTCATCATCTCAGCTAGACAGCTATAGAAGTGTTAAATAGCTACTGTGACATGTCTAATAAATAGCCATCTAACCACATTATAAATAACCTCAAATTCAGGCCAATAAATATTGCAATAAATTTGGTTTTGCCAGTACATCTGTATAAATATCAGTAATAAGATAGACCAGAAGAGCTAACCATACCAAAGAGTTTTGATTTTGGAAAAATGACATGTACAATACTTCATTCCACTTGTTGGTGGGGGGAGGAGGAAAGGAAAGAAAAAAATATTCGGCTAATAATAATATAGCATCGGGAAAGGGAGAGATTCTTGAACAAACTGCGATTTATTTAGAAAAAGAAAAAAAGAAAAGATGAGGCGTGCAAACCAGGCCATGAATGTCTATGGAAGTCGTGCAACCTTTGCACGTACTAAAAAAGCAATGACTTTCCAGTTATTAACTAGCTCCTATTGCCTATACCACTACCAGCAGCTGGAAACATGTACTGAACAAGATAGACAGACAGGTACGTTTTCCTTCTGGGCTGCAATCCTGTATTGTCTGCCAAAATGTCTGAAAAATATTTAAAGTATTTGGCTGATTATTCAGTAGCCTTATCAATATCCACCGCATCAGCTTTTACTCACCTATCATCCACTTTTTGCCATCCTTGGGATGACAGAAGCCAGGAGCATCTCATCTGGAAGCAGCTGGCACGGTCCTGGCAGGAAGGAGAGGTCTGTCCCCACCTCCCACGCCTGGTGTTGTGCCCCTGCTTGCACCACGGGGCCGACTGCTAAGCCTCAACTAGTGCCACCAGCACCCCATGCTGCAACATCAGGAGCTAAGTTGTTCATCTGTGCTCCACCACGTAGAAAAATATTTTGCATTTCCACAGCTCCAGTTTAGACAGTTTTAAAGATCCTCCCTGGCTTTGCTTTCGTGGTAACCAAAATTCCATTCACTCACTGTGAGTGGCAATGCCAATACCTGCCACAGTTCTGTGTTTATTCCAGTCTGTATAGCTTACTTTACTTTTAGTTCTGTTTAGAAACTTAGTAGGGAAAAAAATCTTAAGAAAAAAAAAAAGTCTTCTCTTCAGAGGAAGCTTTTAATACCACTGTTTGTTCCCTATTTATAAACTTCTGGATCAGGAGATAACACTACCAGTTTCCCAACACGTCAGTCTGCTTATAGGAAAAAAAAAAACAAAACAAACTATACAGTAGCCCTACTATTATACAAAGGATGTACATAAGCATTTGCATAATCTAATATTTTCCACAGGATCAGACTGATGGGTCACGTACTCCTCAATTGGCTTCTCACCATTCAGTTCTGGTAAGGTCTGCGGGAACACACAGCCGAACTTTGAGAAATAGGGAATATTTCTTCTACCTTCAGCTTCAGTCACTAGTGGTGCACACTGGAGGTACTGACTGAAGCTCAAGGGAAGTGAAATTTTGGGCAGATCGTTATAGGTGTGAACATAATGGTTTTCTGGAAATCTATATACCACCTCAGCAAAACACATCACATACAGTTACGCTGAAAGCCCAGTAAGCCCAGTTACTTTGTCTTCTGTTCCTTGGAACAACGCCACACGGTGAATTTGGAGACTTCATCAGCTACATTAATAGACAGGAACTCACCAGGAGTGGACATACCTGCAAGAAAAGAGACCAAAGCTGTTCACTCTTTCCATTCCCGCCATGCTTGTCCAGCCTTAAGCTTCCCCTGCCTTTGCCCCATACATCCCTCCACGGTGCCTGCAACATTTTCTTGCATTTGACAGCATCTCCCGTTTCTGTAGATGCCTGGGCATGGAAGGAACAGCCTAGGACCTCCTTGGATTTTTATTTTTACATGGTGCCATCAAAATCCACTCCATCTTCTCCATCTATGACCATTTTTCCAAGTAGAGCATAGTACATCATAGGTACTGATCACATATGACTGTTTTCTCCAGATGGGATGTAGCTCTTCATTTTATAAATGCATAAAACAGAGATCACATTGACATGCTGCCCTATTCTATCTGTGTGGTATCCCAAAGGGGGACAGCTTTGGGGAAAAGCCTGAGCAGTCAAAGGTTCTCAGCAAAGGGACTGGCAGATTTGAAGCAGAAAACTATGTGAGGACACAATACTCTTTTTCCAGTGACTGTTTAAAGCACGGTCTTTTAAGTGTGGAAGGTAGACGTAGGGAAGCATGAGCCTCAATTAATAGGTCAGAGTCTGCACATATTTAGTTTTAAACCCATTTGGCCCTAGCCTAAACATCCTAATCTTAGTCCCAAAAATATACAAATCTGCCTGGAGAAACACAAAGTAATGACAGACCATGAAGCAACTTGCCAGGCTCAAACTGCCCATGTTGTTCTTTCAGTTATCACAGTTTATTTTTTGGACATTTAGACTCCAGAGGCTGCTTGCTGCAGAGCAGTAAAGCACCACAGAGGACATGCTGATTTGTGGCAAATCACTTCAAGGACAAGGGGAACCTTTTCAGTGATTTCTTTGTCTGTCTGTCTCCGCATGATGTGCTGCAAAGGTTAATTTGTTTTGAAATGCCCATTTTTAATTTGCATTACTGGTCAACCCAGCAATTATAAATGTTAATTTGTTCTTCAGTGGCCTTAAACTCAGAGATTGAGACTGTTGCACTAAATAAAAATTCCATCCCTTGCTGTGATTTATTAAGACTTGAGTGATACCAAGAACCCACTGAGTCAGAGCACTGATATACGCATGCTTTCAAGGCACATCCTTAATTAGTTTTAAAGCAGGACAGACCAATTTATATCAATTTGATTTAAATCAGTTTTGTTAATTGTGGTTTAAGTCAGGGCCAGGAAATCACAATTTAAGTAACTCAATTTGCCTTGCAGTTGTATTCTAACAGATAGTAATTAAAAAAAAAAAAAAAAAAAAAAAAAAAAAAAAAGGAGTTATTCTCGGAAACTGACAACTAATAGAAATGTTTAATTGCAAGAAAAAGTAACTTTGAGGCTGTATTTAATACTTGCCTTATTTAACTAAGTGTCCTAGTTTCAGCTGAGAAAGAATTAATCTTCTTTCTAGTAGGCATGCCAAAAATGCATATTCTTTTAGTTGTTGCTAAGTGATGCCTATACGAGTCAAGGACTTTTTTCTGCTTCCCATACAAGCTGGGAAGGAGCATAGACAGAGCAATAGAACGGTCAGTGGAATATTCCATACCATAGATGTCATGCTCGGTATATAAACAGGGGTTGGCTGGCGGGTGGGAATCCATGAGCTTTGCTTGGGTCAGGCTGGGTAACCAAGCACCTGACAAAGTAACTGGTGTCATGTATATTTTTCTGGCAGCTTCAACATAATTATTACCATTATTACTATTTTTCTTTTCAGCTATTGTTCTTTTAAAAATTCTTTTTCTCAGCCCACAAGGTAGTTCGTGGGGTTTTTTGGGGAGTGGAGATGTCTCTTTCCCCTCCTTTTCTCCCTCTTCTCCATACCCTTCTGGGAGGAGGAAAGGGGAGTGAGCGAGAGGCTGCATGTTCCTAGTTGCTGGCTGGGACTAAACCAAAACACTGAAAGAATACATTAAAAGCATACTTACTTCACCATATACCTCAACATTTATTTTGGTGTTCGGTTTTTTACATTCGACTTATGAGAAAACAGGACATGGCATTTTCAGTCACCTGATTAACTTTTTTATGTGTGTTTTGTTTCATGTTGCTTCTGAACAAAAATATGCAGAAGAAAATAATTGTTTGAATAGAACTACATTGCATCCTGCATATTTTAGGAAATATTATCAAAATACACATAGCATTTCAAGGTAGCTGGTGTACCTAACACTGGTAACTGCTGGTAATTTTTGCAAGCTGGGCTACTTTTATCTTGTTTCCATGTTTTCCAGGATCAGAATTAGTTGATCTCAGACTCCCCCACCCCCCTTACTCATGAGATGGGAGAGGATAAACAAATTTTCCCATTCTTTCAACTCCCAGTTGTTTTCCCAACTTGGAATATTCTAGTCATTAAGTGATGTAAAGCAGATAAAACAAAATGAAGAACATGTTCTTTTTGCACCTGCAAAAAAAGGCAACAGCTGTCAAAAGCTAGTTTATTGCTCAAGAAGCTCCAATTCCAGGTGTCTAGCTAGTAATTTCTCCCATTTAATGATCTGACATTCTTCAGAACTTTGGCAGTAAATGTATACTCAACTGCTATTTATATGTAAGGGTTTATTAATAAGAAAATATAATTTTATTTTAGGCATTCATAACAAATTTAGTCTGTCATCATTCCAGAATATATGTCTTCAAGTTTAATTTTAAGAAGACAAAAATATTAATTTAAAAATTAAAAGAGGCACAGATGTGAGTTGTAAAAATACACAGTCATCACTGAGGAACCACTGACAAAAGGACAAGAATCTGAACGGATAAATTCACGACTATTTTAGAAGGAAACACAAATGAAACATTCTAAATATTTTTTTTTACCAGAGGATCTTCCTCCCACCCTTAGTTGAGAACTAAGTCTGTTCCAGTCTGTTCCAGTCTCCACCACTTTTAGTGCATGTAATTCCTTCTACCATAACCTGAATTTAGCAGGAGAGGCTGTGCAAAGGACACTGCTTGCTTTGCCAATAGAAAGAAGGATTGGAGAAGCTCATGTATTTGCTGCATGATAAAGTATGATTCATACCAGTTACATCTGATAGAGAACTTTCTCTTGTGGCTATTTACACCAGACTAGTCATGAGCTGTAGTCCCAACACACCGTCATTCTCAGACAACATGACATAAAAGGCACAGCTCTAAAATCACAACGTTCTTTTTCAATCCATATACTTATTCTAAAGTTTATCTAAACCTCTACCTGGCAAGAAATTAATTAGCTAGGTCAATATGACTGCTGGATAAATAAGAGAACTTTCCCACTCATAACCCAGCATGACTCCAGAGCATAGTTTCATACTACAATGACTTGTTTTGGTTGTTCCTATCCATGAAAGCAGCAGTACAAGTAGAACATCAACACTGACTGATCAAGGAGGCCGGCAGGAGGGCAGGACCATGGTGTACACACCTCCTTCTCTGGACAACAGCAGCACAACATCTCAATATGGGCTTTAGACCTGGGTACTAATTTTTCCCAACACTATTCTCAACATTTATCACTAGGAAATAGTGCTCTGTGGACCAAAAATCTGTGGTGTAACAGAGCTCAGGCAAGGGAGCTCCAGACTCCAGTCTTCACTGAGTGTTCACACTAGATGTCCTTCATGTTCTAGTCAGCCCCCAGAGCTTGTAACATTACACTTCAGTTTTCTGCAATAAGACACATTTATTGTCTGCGTTGAAGTTCTGAAAATGACGCTGAAAGTGCCACCTGGTACTGAATTTATCAGGGCTAACTGATATTAGTAATAGTCATATGCTGGTCCTTAGCTCCTGGAAAGGGATTAATCCCCCAGTAGGGCAAGAGTTTGAAAATACATTAAAAAAATAAATTAGTTAGCTTTTCACCAGTTCTGAGTTTGCAATAGAGGAATATGTGCATCATAAAGGTCTGGGAGCTCTGGGACCAGGCAGGCACACAGCTGGGAGGGAGCAGGACAAAACATCCAGCTAACATTTCTACAGGGCCCTGCAAAAGAACTTTCGAATCAAATGAATGAAGAAAAAAATACAGCCAACAAGCCACATGAAAATTTAATAAGCAAACAAAAGCTTTACCAAGGTTAAAAACATTTCCGTGGAATAATATTTCGGCTTATTCTAAATTTCAGAACAGGTATAAAAAGAGGTGCCAGAAGCAGTAACTGAAGAGCTCTCACTGTGCTGCAGGTCATACACCCATGGATTCCTATTAACAACAACTCCTTTTCTGCTGAAAATCACTGTAGTTTACAATTCCTCTATGCAAGCATAAGCCTACCTGGAAATGACAAACATACAGAACAGACAAAAGGGATCAATAAACATCTCAGTCCTGCATATTTGCTCCACACGTTCAAGACCAATTAAGTACTTTAAAACCGTAGTGAGTTTCTACAAAAATGATGTCTGCTAAAGTCATCAGGTCTACAAAACTTGCATAGGAATCATAGAAGAATTTTGCAAGAGGAGGTTCTTAACACACTGATGTAATTTTTAGTGTTTTGGAAAACATAGGAAATTCCAGCAATTATTGAATCAAGTTTGAATGTCTTTCTGAAAGATGTGCATTAGTCAAATATAAACCATTAAGTAAATACACAGAAAACATAATGCCTAGAAGAAATAAACAACAGATATATACCACATCAGACTAAACAAGCTAGCTGTTCTTTCTTGGCCTTATACTATCTTTGAAGTCGTTGCAAAATAATAATAAAAAGTTTGAAAAATTTCATTAAAATGGAAAAAAATAGTTCTTTCTCCCTACCAGTCACATCTGAACCAGTGTGAAGCAGCCTAGAGCCTAACATATCATCTTCCTTTAATCCCTTCATGCTGACAGTGAAAAATGCTACACAAAAATTCACTGTATCTGGCCATCAGGAAATTGCCTCTCTGTACACAGACTGCTCATTTGCACAAAACTAAGGAAATTAGTCTGCCCCTCCCAGACAGCACATGAGGAACCAGGGCTGTCCGAGGAATCACCAGCCTCCCCCAGATCCTGGCAGAGAGTCGCACCCCTGGTTTTGGAACAGGTTTGGTATGCACTGAGACAGCCAATTCTTAAATGACACCGAATATGGTAGGTTTCATCCCAACCTGATCCGAAATTCAGGTCAGCTCTCCTGACAACGGCATTGTTAAGAAATCAGCTAGATGGTGGAGCTAATCAAGATGCCTGCGCTAGCTGGATACTTCACCTCCTTTGTGGGGAGGGAAAACAAAAAGAAGAAAAACTAGCTGACATCAGGAAAATTGAGAAGCTGTAATTCATATGGAATTGGCCCAGAAATAATCAGATTCCTAACTCCTTTATTTGTTCCTGGACTGCATCCATTCTGACCAGATAAACTCCTCCTCAGTACAATACACAGCTTTGCACGTTGATGTAATGAACTGATGGGTCATGCTGGTGCTATCGTATCCAAGATTTATGAGGAGACATCATCGCCTGAAATCAGGAATTGGAGGGGGCAGAGATACTTTGGTTCAGCTCTGCAAATAAGTCTGTAAGGCATGTTTAAATGAGTGGGATGAAAACAATCAAATTAAGGTGCTGTGCATGGGTGTATCTCCACTGACCTCAGAGGGATTCCAGTGTATTTTGGTACAGGATCTGGCCAGTTAGGAATTAATGCATAAACTGGGTACATCTATTAGCCAAACAGGCATACCTCCTACAGGTAATTCAGCGTATTTCCTTTCCCTTCCTGAAAATAAAAGGCTCAGTGCAGAGACAAAAGCTGCCTTCCATGTTGATCACCTCTTGTCTCTGGCACGTTACATGCATGCTTCATTCAGCCGCAGCTGTGCATAGTCGGTCAAACACTCCGAGTTGTTTGTCAAAGTTTTCCTAAGGCTTTTCATCTCCCTGCTTTCCTGTGAGGTGCCCAAACATAAGTCATCTCTGTTGACTTTCGGAGCAGATTAATTCAGAGCACAGCTTCAGAACTGGCAGGTAATCAGTTAGCTAGAGTTTGAAGTGGAGAATTTTTCCCTAACAAGGGCAACAAAAAGATAGGAGAGGTATTTCTGAATTCGCACATTCATTCAGGTAACATATTTCCTAGAGGCACACCTCTAACGCCAACTCATGGGCAATTCTTTCAGTACAAGTGATCTGAAAAGTCACTGGAGGTGGAGGAAGGCTAATCAAAACGGATTGATTTATCATTTCGCTAATGCACAGGGAGATATCAAATTGTGGCCTCAAGCTTTTAGGCCCTGAAACGTGCTGCACCAAGCCAGATCCATAGTGAAAGAAGGAGAAAACCTCCTACTAACATCACTCCCACTTATCCTCAAAGATGATGTTGAGGAGATGTTACTGTAAGGATCCATAGGCCACCAAAAGCCAGGGACCCAGGGGAGTCTCGGCAAAGCTCCTCAGCTAACTGGAAGCATAATACAGGAAAAATCATCTGACCACACAAAGCTTCTGCCACATAGTGAAGAGGTAAATGGACCCCTACAACACCTTGGAGCCCTGATCTATAGTCAGCCAACTGGTAATAGGAGTCTTCTGTGAATTCCGCGGAATCCTTTGACATGAATATCTCTCAAAAATTTATTTAGCTTTGAGCTATCTCCTAAGAAACGGTCCATCAGAGGCAGGAACTCCTGTTAACCTCCACCCCCAAAATGCTCAAGACAGAAGGAGAGGGGGCAGCATGGGACCTGATCTCTACTGACAGTCAGTGGGAGCCTGGCTCCTATTTGTGCTTCAAGAGTTCTCATACCAAATTTATGCCCAAAATGTGTCATATGGTATCAGACCAAGCAGATGTACAGGTAGCTGAGTGAGGTCAGGGATTAATTTGACACATCATGGCTCCAAATCCCAAAATCATTGTTAGATGTGAAAAACTTTCTTACCTTAATCAAAGGGAATATTCACGTGCAGAAATTAGATGGGTAGCATCAGGATCAGTCCTTAGAGAAACAAAAGAATGCAAGGGCAGTTATTTACCATGACAACTATACATTTTTGGGAGGGCAGAAAAAAAAAAAAGGAAAGACTTAAAACATAGGTATTTGATGGGTAACAGTGCATTAGACAGGTCAGTCCTTGTAATCCACCAGCACCATCAGCAGAGGACTAAATCAAATATGTTTTTATTCGTCTTGTATATCTATTAATACAATCCATTGCAATGGTTATTCAATATTTATGTTGTCTGCATGTTACTGCATATTTCATTCCTTTTGAAAACTAGGATAGTTGAAATAATACAGCATTGCTTTTTATCTGACTGAGCTTTAATCTTTTGCCCATCATGGTTTTACCTGAACCATTGTTTGAAAAAATAAATAAATGAGGTTTTTTGCAAGATAAGGAGTTCCGGTATTAGAATTCTATGGTCATGGTATCATGATACACCTGACATTCCTTATAAATAATAAGCGTGTGAAGATCTGGTTTTTCAATGCCTGTATTATTTAGAGAAATAGCATCAACCACAGTGAAAAACATTTAAAAGTGCTCATATTGTAGCCAAAATAGTGAAATTCCACCCTTTAGGAAGTAAGATAATCCCTTGCATAAGTCAGGAAAGAGTTTCTACTCTACTTACAAGAATAAACACAGTTTGTGGTTCTTCTCTCTTCTCAGCTTGCTGTATCCAGCATGGCATTCTCAATGTGGTACAAAATACACCAGAGAAAAATAGATCAGATTTCTCTAAATCGTTAGAAGAGGCCTGCTTCTGCGCTCCAGCCTTTCATCATTTGACTCACAAAGATTTGCAACCCAGCATCTTGTTCCACTTGGCAGTAAAGAACCAGCTGAAAGTTAGACTGGAGGAGAAAATCTGAAATGCAACCTTGAGAGAAAAATCACCTGCCACCTTCTAGCTGCCCAACTCCTCCAGAGTGTGGGTAAAGAAAGCTTTCCAACTACTGTGACTGAAAAACTTCCTTGATCTTGTTCCCAAAGGGATGCAAGTCTGGTTCCAGGCCCAGGAGAAGAGAGACATGAAGAAGACATCAGGAAGATCCAGGAAAACAGCAGCATGATCCACAATGCACGTTTCAGAATCAGTTGGTGTTTTGCATTGCTCTTGTTTCATATGGGAGGATTCAAATGAAGAACTTAGAACGACCTTAAAAACCGAAAACAGAAAGAGGAGACAGTTCTCAATGCTGCTGTGCCATAATCCATGCTACCCCAAACCATCCTCTGAGGGAAGAAATTCAAAAACCCCATCAAGGAAACAGGTCCATAAAACAGAAAAATAAAGTATAAACGGAAAAATAAAACCAGACGCCAATGTGTACCCAAAGGAACTATTAAACACAAAATGTTTGTCAGTATAGGATGCTCCACTGCACACATCTGGTGCTGTCAGCAATACAGAACATTTCTTTAATTGCTACACCTGAGACCAAGAGCAAGGAATAAATCTAGGGACCGATCTCAGTGTATTTTGAGACAGGTGGAGATAAGTAGCAGCATGAGGATTTCATTGTCAGTAATCAAGCAGTTATATATTACTGTGTTAAACAGATACGATCAGGATACAGCTACACATCTATAATTTGATGTCTGTTTTTTAATTCCTTCTTATGCCAGACTTTGTAGCGATAACTGTGATAAACCTCCCATTTAGTATATATCATCCAATACTTTTTGCACGATCCAAGATGTCAGTATGGCAATATCCAGTGGAAAAGGCAATGGACTAGAAGTCAGAGTAGTTGGGCTGACTCCAGACTGCTTCTTATGGGGTCACTGTGTGTCACTGAACTTTTCTGTTACTGTTTTATTTACTCAAACTGTAAGTATTGGCTACATGTTTATACAGCATCTTGCATAATGCATCCTCAATCTCTCCTAGGCTCTTAGAAACATTCAAATTAGTATCATCCACTCAAATTCAAAACTTAGCCCTTTCCATACAACAAACACTGTGAAACCAGTGCATCTATCGAGTGAAAAGAATTCAAAGTTAGGCACAGTACAACAAAGGAGATAACTACCACCACTCTGAGAAGGTGTTTGAGATTTCCAGACTGGAAAATGAGCTACTGGTCTTCTTGCTCAGCATCTCTATTGCTTTCACCTTTCAGCAAGAGGTTCCCTCGACTTTTTTTTTAAGTGGTGCGAGTCCTTAAAAAGGTACTTCTAAATAACGGTGTGAACATTTTAACATCAATATTTACAGTGTTATGTTTTGCTGTGAATCCAAGCTGAATATTCTGAAATGGATTCTAACAATTTCTTTCAGAACACCACCAAGGCTTGGCTTTTCATAATGACTCAATTTGCCATAGCTTGTCCTTTTATCAACAGCAGCATTTTGCCTCCCTTTGCCAGTTGTTACTACTACCTGTCCATTTTTTCAGCTGTATTTCATGTAGACCTGATGACCTGGTCTTCCGTTTACCCCAAATTTTGAGTTGTCATCCTTTTCGTTACCCAAATCAAGAATGACATCTCTTGAACTGTGATGACTGCCTTAGAGTACTCTCATCCTTCACAAAAAGAAAATTTAGTCATTCATTGGCTCACAGTACATTTAAGGTCAGGGAAATCTATTAGGTTCTCAAGTCTCATTTTTCACGTTGGTACTCAGATATGTGATCAAAAATAATCACATTTACAGGACTTTGTTATTTGACTAAGTTCGTGATACAGAGCTGTCCTTAAGAGTTGCTAGGGTTTGAGCAAATCTGAGATCAAATACTCTCTTTTCCAGCCAATTTGCCCTGCTTTGACACAATTTATTAAGAGGAAGAAATACTTGAACTAAAAAGAAGGCTGCACAACCTTTTTCAAATTTTTTTTCAAATGACAGAAAATTTCCCAGGTACAATGGCCCATTGCTCTGATTAATAGAAGTGCAGCCACACGAGAGGACTGTGTGAAGTATTCAGCAAAGCCATCAGTCCTGTCTGTCATGATCAGACTGCAATTTTTGGCAAGTGTGGGTATCAGTTTCCTGATCTTATCTTTTATAACGCACAAGTGGAACAGGACATTATCAGCTCCTTTCCTAAAGACCAGTGGCTCATTTTATCTGCATTTGCTGGATGTCTATGCCTTTGAAGCAATGTTCTCCAGACTTTACTAGGTTCGTGCAATGTCAAAAAAATGTTACCTGAAAATTATAATGAAACTTGCTAATCACTCCTTCTGATGTTTAGGGGAGCTGAGTATAATTCGAATGCCTGATTCGGTTTGCAAGGAATATAATACTTTGTTAACAAAGCTTGAATTTTCACTGTGAAAAAATCCACACATTAAGCATCTTGAAATGTATTCTTGTGCTGATTCAGAAGAAAAAAATAAATAAGTCAATATCATAAGTGGAACTACCTCCATCCCCTCGAACAAAATCCCCAAACCCCAGCTATGCTGGTCCCAAAATACCTTCTTGTGATACAGCCGTTACACAGAGCAATATATTTTTGTGCTATATTATAGACACATTAATAAAATATTGAGCACACATATACTATGCATTTATAGTAAAAATTAATAAGGAATGCATATACATTCATGCTACCACATAGATAGATATTGTTTATATCTAAAGGAAACATTTCCTCTTCTCCTCATCTTTCAGAAGCTTCTGAATCAGTGGACTTCCAGATGACATTTCTCTTTCGTTCTAATCAAAGTTTCCCCTATACAAAGTTTTGTGACTGGTTCAATGACATGGCAATTATTTCTTTCCTTTTTAGAAATATCCTGAAAAGGATCAAGTTGAATTTCAGGCTGCAATTACCTCTTTGTTGTGCAATTGCCTTTTCCACAAAATTACATTCAACTTAGGGGTTTTACTTCAATTTCATTTGAAATAGATTTCCTGAAGCTGGAAAATCTGTGAGTTTCTTTTGGCCTTCCACTTACTACTACTTCCCATGTAATGATGCCATGATGATTCACTATTTGATATTCTTCAGCTCCAGGCTTATTTATTGTAATTGCCTAATTTCTTATGAGAAAGGCAGATAAAGAAATACTTCAAGAGGCTTGTAAATAACCAAAAAGGGCCACAAGACTGCAGTTATTTCAATATATATCTAAACTGTTTTGCTGTGCTAGCTGAAATAATGTGTTTGCATGATTCATCACTCAGTAACCAGCATGAACTGCTCATTCTGTTTTAAAACCTCAAGGTACTTTTCTGGTTACCATTAGTGCAACGTATTCTATTCTTTTAGAGAATCTGCAATGGAGAAATAAAATGTATGACTGAGTTAAAAACTCTCCTTTTGATTTGACTCTAGCCAGTCTTACCAACTAGAAGAAAATGGTTCCACTCCTGCATGGTTGCTCGGGTTCTTGGCTTCCCTGTGCAAGATGAGCCAGAGGTCAGTCTTCTCCAGAATCCAGCCACTTAATAGACATGCTTTAGTTATTTTTTTGTTGCACTCCTGCAAAACATTCAAGGAAAACAATCACCTTGCCCTGAAAGCATGAACTTGAAATATTCTTCCATCTAGCTTTAAGAGGGAATGGGGGTTAGCTAATATACACAGCTCCCAGCACTGTGCTGCTGACATGATGGATGTTACAGGTGGCCATGCTCATTATCATAAGGAAGTTAATGAGAAAAGCCAGGCTGGTTCATATTCTGTGAGAAACAGAATAAAATCCTGCATTTGTCAACTGGGAAAAAACATACATTGGAAAAGAAAGAAGGGATACAGTCCAAAAAAAGGTATTAAAAAAAGAGAATGAAACTATCATAGCTAGAAATACCAATGAATGGTGTCATAGATTGGCCTTGAGTAATAATGCCTTGTTTACATAATTTGTATTAATATTGTTAGTTACTTCCTGAACAAAGGTTGAAGTAAGGATTTACGAGGATATTTAAAAATAGAGTGAGGAGGTTCAGAGAGGAAAGATCAGAAGCACAGACTAAGTTCTGTTGAGTTTAGATGGGTGTCTACAGACCTCTGGCTTGATCACCAGCTGAAGCTTCAGACCTCATGAAAGGAATTAAATACCAAAAAATCCCACCAAGATTTTAGTCACAGCAGCTGGATAAATCTGGATGAAATACCACAGAAGTGGTAAGACGTGGGATTTTAGATTCAGTCCAGTCTGTCTTTACTCCTACTTTGCAAACAGTCATAACCATGCGAAAGCAAGGTGCCTACAAGCAAGACCGTTCTCTCCAATTGGCTACACACACAGCTTTGCAGAGGTGAATGGAGGTGGAGTGCACCTTTTCCAACAGAACCCAGTGGGAAATATGGTTCTGGGAGAGTCCCCTTCCCCTGCCCTTACACGCAGAAAGAGATGTAATATACAGATCCTTTAACTGTAGCTATGACTAAAATCCACCCTAACACCCAAAGACGGGTTTTGTTCTGATGCATATGGTGGTGTAGTATTTATTCTCTCATGTTGACTAAAACTAATTTTTTGCTAAACACTCAACATTCCACTCTGCGAGTAAGCCACTGGTTTGGCAAAAGTTCAGTGAGATATAAGAAACAACTCTCAGAAACTATTAGATTAATTAGTATATATATAGAGTAGAATGAAAGGAGGGGTTTGTAAGCATGGATAGACCTTGAATTGCTCTAAGAAAGAATTTTACACACACTCCTTTGTTTTCTACTTAATCATTAATTACTGCTGATGTTTTGCAAATACAGGCATGAGATACAGAAGTGTGCTGGAGATCCCCAAGTCAGACATATGAAGAATCCAGCACACCTGCCCAGTGTGATACTGTGTCACAGAGGCAAACCAGTTCAGGTCCCATGAACAGCATCATCTCATCGAAACATCTCACTTGGGTACAGCACTGGACCCACCACACCCAGCCAGGGTTTAGATCAGCTGTCTTCACAAAGAGCACCAAGGTGCAGGATGGAGACATAGTAATGTCTGAATGGAAGAGTGCAAGCACAACACATTTCTTCAGAACACAGAAAAGTAACATCTGTTACATGAAGCCACCTTAATGTTTCCAGAGCTGATTTACAAAGGAAGACTCTTGCAAATCAGATTTGCGGTATCTGGGATTACATATTTTCTGTTGGTTCACAGCCTGGGAGCATCTCAAATCCTGCTCATGAGAGGAGTGACCCCATAGAGGGAGTGCCACTGGTCCAGAGATGGATCTTAGATTCACATTTTTCTTTTACTGTACATTTTGTGTAAGATATATCAAAGCCTGCGGTCACAGACAGTGAGACAGGTTCACTGTAGGTGTCAACAAAGGCCCGGATCAAACCAAGCACAACTGTTTTGCTTCCCAGCCCTAGAGCGTGGCGGCTTATCGGAATCACACAAGTAATGGTCCCTAAATGCAGGTGTGGACAACATGGGCTCAGCAGAGAGCCAGGACCTAGGCTTTTGTTCAGTAGCAGTTTCCACTGCTCTACTTGGGAATGTGCTAGAAGGATGCTCAGATAAGATGGTGAGCTTCTGCCACGCTACCCAGTAGCTTGGTCCATGTGTGTCTTATGAACAGCTTCGACTTTAGTGCCCAATGCTGAGTGAAGATACAAGGATGTGGTCCCCCAAGGAGGGTCCCTGGGGCTGCTCGTACTGCAACGCAGCCTTTGGGAATCTCTAAAGGACATGAAGTCCCTGAGAAAAAGGAACAAAGCTCATAGCCTTTTCCACTTAAAAATAAACCGTTTAAATGAGAGGAAGCAGGGCAGGTGGCTCGCTTCCCGAGCGCTGTGAGGCTGATTGCAGGGTGAGTCCGAGCAGTGATTCACTGGCCGGGTTGAGTTCATTGTCCCGGTCCACCCACGCACAGGAAGGAGAACCTGGTCCCAGCGACCCTGGTGGCCACCACCCCAGCCCATGCTGCACCCTGGCATGGAGCAGGGCAATCAAAACCTCGATGGGACTTATAGATGCAAGGACAAAGCAAGCAAAGCAGTTTTTCCCCACCTTGCCTCCCCCTGCTGGTTTGACCAGCTGAACACTACAGCAGCCGAGCACTGCTTTGCCACTTTAAATGGACCCCAGTTACACACAGGAAACAATATATAAATAGTCATAACATGTGCACGTAGTACACATGTGAGAAACCATTGATATTTCCCTCTTCCTCAGTTCTGGTTAAAAGAGCAAGTATCAAACCGGGGAGACAAATCACTTCCCATCCCGGCTACTATATTTTAGGGATGTGCTCATCTGGAAAACCATGCCAGGGGACACTTTGTGAGCAGGAAAGTTCTGATTTACAAGTAAGTCCCTCCTCCCTATTTAAAAGACATTTTATGACCTCCTGAGTCTTTCTTTAAAAGAGCCTTTCCCCTTCCATCAGTCTTGCTCTCTGTTCTCTGTGGCAGTGGCTGTTAAATTAAGACGACATGAGTTGATTAGACTGAATCTCCTCCCAGCCCAGCTTGATTCTCTGCTTGATGCTGCAGTGAAGCTACTGCCCCACTTCTGGCACCACAGTCTGCGGCCAAGGAACAGTCTGCATTGTCATAAATCCAGGCTTTCCCAGCAAGATCAAGAAGAAGGAGGGCTGTGGGAGGCCTCGGTGGAGGCAGGGGAAGCTGTCACAAACGTGTGAAAATTAACTGGCTTCATGTTTACATTTGATAAGTCTACCCATATGGGCAGAGGCAGCCATGCACTCGCTCGGGTCCCACCAGATGCAAGCTGCTTGCCCTTAGGAAGTCCCTTTTATTTTTACGTTACTGAGTCTGAGTTAAGCTGCCTCAGGGTCTAAAACGTGGCTACACAGCTCCCAGCCTGGACTGCCTAGGGTCCAGATGGAGACAGTAAAGCAAATGTTTGCACCTGTTCATGCGGACATATATATTCAGAGATTCTGCTGACCATGTCAGAAATAAAGCCTCTACCACATGGATTCAATGAAAAACAGGATGGGCAAAACTCTGCCCCCACATGCTTGTAGAGCTCAGTAGGAACCAGATGTGTTCATCCTGTTGGCTCAGGACGTCACACATCACTTTCTAGTAGCTGGTCCAAGCCCAAGATGAGCACCTCTTGCTCCTGGCTAATAACGTTACCTCCTCTGCCAGCCGGGAGAGACTCATCCCTTCCACACTTAGCACCATACACCAAAACCAGGGAAAGGCTCACCACAGAGGTACCATTACTCCTCCTCCTTCAGCAGCAATTTAAGTCAACACTGGCAGAAAATACACTTGCAGAATGAGTCCGTCACTGAGAAAGTTACCTTTGCCAAATTGGTAATTAGCTCATAAACTGAGGTCAAGGACTCCAGTTTCTTGGAGCTTTCGGGTGCTCAGTCTGACTATGCCAATTTGAGACACCAGCAGAATAGGACTCCTTTCCACAGCTTCTGGCTGACGATTGAGCCTAGATTAATTCAAGTGACTACTTAAAACTTTTTGGGAGTGAAAACTGGGCATAAAGTAAATGTTTTTTATCCTGATTTGTATTTTTCATAGTATTTCCCTGGAAAATGTCTAAACTGACGACAGCACAATCTACTTTCTTTTTTAGTTACAGCCTGACATTTACTATTTCCTGCAAATGCAAAAGGGGAGAGAAAGTTTCAGTTTTTCTTCATATTCTTCAAAATTAAATACATGACCATGCAGCTATGTGCAAAACCAGACCCAAGCTTTCATCAGCTCCTCTCTTCTCTTCTGGAGGTTTAATAATCTCTCCTATATGAGTTTTGTCTTTTTAGCACTATCCTATTAGGGAAAAGTACACTGAACATGCACTGGGTGTTAATTCTTTGATAAACTGGGCAGTGTGCAAGGCTTTTTGTCTGTTTATAAATAGTGGGTATTCACCCTACATCCAGGAATAAAAAAAAATAATAAAAAAAAATCCTTATTTGGAAATCACCTTCTGTGCAATTACCTGATAAGACATCAAATGAAGCAAGGCTTCATTACTTCTTTGGAGAAGATTTTAATGTGAAAATAGCTCTCCTCTCAGGGGGTTGCCAACTTTGTTATTTATGGCTATTCCCTCACATTCTTTTCTTTTGACTGTTGCACAACCACCACTCCAGTGGAGCAGGTCTTGCCCAAGAGAGAGGAGCTGGTGGATGGAGGGGGTGGCTGGGGTAGCAGTGCTGTGGAGTCAGGCCATCTGTTACCCACCAGGTCTACCCAAGAACAATAACAGCAGAACTCGCAGAATGCAATCAAAGTGCATTCTTCTCCAGGGTGATTAAAGAAATATTCAATTTGATGCAACTGAGGTACAAAAGCTTTCTGTATCCTCCTTCTGCCAAGCATGGAAGAATGCCTTGCTTAAATGATTTACAAAAACTCCTGTATGCCAAAGACGTATCATTTACACGGAATCCAGGCTGCTTCATGCAATCACTGCTTACACATAATTGTACCAAAAGTAATGGGGGGGGGGGGGGTTTAAA